>CM038214.1:341759841-341930481 GCA_021442155.1 Cymbidium sinense | reverse complement strand
CTAAACCCTAGGCCACACAAAAGCCACAAACACCTTGAAGCCCTAGAGCCCTAGGCCTAAACTAAGCTAAACCCTAGCCTAAACCACAAAAACACTAAAGCCCACTGGCCCTAAGCCACACCCTAAAACACCTGAAACCACTGAGCCCTAACCACTGAGCCACTGAACCTAGGCTAAACCCTGAGCCACAACCTAAACCTGAGCCAACCCCACTGACCACTACCAACCCAACCCTAAACCTAACCCAACCTGAAGCCACCCCACCTAACCTACCACACCTAAACTTTGAATAAAGATGTCATTTAGGATCTAAAGATGACCTAATCTAACATAGTTATGGCTAAGAAAATGTCTTCCTTTGACTATTAGAGATTTGAATGCCTAAACCTAACCTAAATCATATTATAATACCATATATATTATAGTATAATGTAGCATCATATATTTGAGCATGTAGTGATGTGTTTTTGGATGTTATAAGATGTTTTGAAATATTTTTGTATATTATGGTATTGTGCCTTATAGTCTTTATTAATATAAATCATAAAAATACTAATTTAATAAATCAGATGATGAAATTTGTTAAATTTGAAGTGGGAATTAGGTTGTAGTACCAAAGGTGTGCTACACCACTTGTTGTTTAAAAGTAAGATTTTATGTTCAAAATAAATATTATATGTTCTAGCATAGTATAGCCTCATATATCATAATATATTGTTGCATTTTAAATTCTTTTTAGTATTTTACAATCATGCGGTCGAACTACTAGAATTATTTATAAAAATGTTGATTTAAACTTTAAAATGGTGGAATTTTGCCAAATTCATAATAAGTAGAGCATGGCATCATAATATATTATTTAAATTCAAAATATGTAAGTGATATGACTAAAATATGTAGTTTTTTATTGTTTAGACTAATTTTATAACTTTTTATCTTAAGCAATCCCTTGTGATATGATATGCAATATAATATAATATAATATGTTATAGTGTATTATAATATAGTGTGTCATAACGTAGTGTAGCATCATGCATTATACCTACTGTATTACTACTTGTTGTTTAGCATATTTTGTTTGTTATAGTATGATGTAGTAGAGTTTGTACTGGTATAATTCATAAAAATACTGATTTATACAGTGAGATGATGGGATTTGCTTAAATTTAAGCTAAGATTTAGGGAACATCATTGGGTGTGTGCTATGGTGTGTCATTTAATCAAAAGAATGGAATTTTTGCATACAAAATAAATGTTCAATTTTCAACCAAATTTTATAAATTTTTTGCTTAAAGTGATTCATTTTAAGGTATAATGTAAGATAATATATTATATGAAAGCATATTAAAATATAATGTACATAATAATATAATTTCACATATATATGAATTTGGTGGTGTGTTACTAAATGTTATTGTACATTTTAGTATGTTTTACTTTTGTTATAATACATTGGGTCAAAACTCACAAAAATGTTAATTTGAAGGTTGAGATGGAAAGATTTGGCCAAATTCATGGCACACACCATGAAGCAACACCAAAATTATGCTATTTTGTACCATTTCTAATAAAAAAATAACAATGTTACAATGAAAATGAACATTATTCATATTTTGAGAAAATTATGTAATATGTTCCTTTTAAGTGATTCTAAAGAGGTGTAATGTTAGACAATATATTTTATTATAGCAAATTATAATATAACATCATATATTATAATATAATATAGTGTGTTAATTCACACAATAATATGTTTAGCATGATATTGTATAGTTAGTTTGTTCTTGCACCATCACAAATCATAAAATGTTGATTACAATGTTAGGATGATGTAATTTGAATGAATACATTGTTAGGCTTTTTGTTATTAAGGTGTGCATAAGATAAAATAAGAGATATTCATGAACATGACATGTGAGGGTTTATATGAGACATAGAAGAATTGCTAGATCTGGAATAATAATTCAGATTATAATCAAATCAACTTTAATTTATTTTATTTTAATTGATGTGGAGGCATATCTGCTTGAGATATGGGCTCGAGTCTGTTGGGGATCGGGTATATGAACCTTCCACTAGGGAAGTAGGTTCAGGCTATCTGCTGGGGATTATGATTTGAGTTTGATTTCACAGATTTGTTTGGGGATGTATTCACTAGGGATAAGAGTTTGGTTGGATTTCTTTGATTTAGGCTCTACTGGGGGAGTTATTTAATTTGGCTCCATTGGAGAGGTTGGTTTTGAATTTGATTTGTTTGCTTGACTTGTTTATATATAATTTTGGGCTATATTGGGGAGAAGGGTGTGATTTAACTCCACTAGGGAAAATCTGATTGGGTTTATTTTAATCTGAGTTAATGTATGGACCCTGTCCGTGCATGATGGACCCACTAAGAAGGGGTTATATCAGCCTTGGCCTACCTCAGGTTTACAAATCCAAAGGGATAGTTTATTGTAGAGGGTAAACCTAGGGTTGCCTTTTATGTGCAACAACTATGCTAAAAGAAGGCATGAGACTTACATCTTCAGCGAGGCGACCACTAGGGTGACCTGTTGGATGCACAATAAATTGAACTTGACCTAGGGTGACTACTTAGTAAATGCCTCTGGGGACTTATGTCAACTCAAAAGTAGTCAAGATTAATTTTATCTTAATTTTATGTGTTTTGATATGGTTTTTTTGGTTTAGTTTGATTTTGAATTGAGTGCATATCCACTGGGGATATGAGCTCGATCAAATTTGATAGATTTAATTTATTGACCATGATGGTGTGCGATGGACCCACTGATAAGGGCCATATCGGACTTGTCCTATCTCAGGTTTAAAAATACAAAGGGGTTGACATAAGTCCTTAGCGGCAACCTAAGGGGTTGCCTTTTGGTGTGCAACGGCTGTGCTAGGAAGAAGGCGTGGTAGACTTACATCTTCTAAAGTAGGGAACAACCGCTAGGGTGACCTTTTGGTAGCACAACAAATCGAACCCAACTTAGGGGTGACTACTGAGTGAATGTTGTTAGCGACTTATATCAACTCAAGGGTAGTCAAGCAATTCCTATAGGGAGTTTTGCTGACATTGCCCTAAAAATAGGATATCTGCATGAGAAAAGGTACCGCTATCGGTGTCCTCCTAATTCAAAAGTGAATTTATATTTTATTTATATGTTTATGTGGACCCTTTTGGTGTGCGAGGGACCATTAAGAAGGGCTATGGCCTTGACCTATCTCAGATTTATTGAACTAAGGGAGAATCTACAAATCCATAGGATAGATTCTCCAACCATAGGGGTGGTTACTAGAAAATGGGAACTTTTTTTAATTTAACTTGGTAGGGGTCTAAATGGGGTCATAAAGCATGTGATCCAAATATAGTGCCCAGGGAGGTGCTACTAGGGGGTTATCTAAGCCCGAAAGTAAGCCTATAGAGTGCGATGGCTAACTCAAGGAGAAAGTAGCGACTTACATTTGCCATGAGTGGTGCATCTAAGGTGTGAAAACCAACCCTATTGTGTATCATCGGAATGAGTGGTGTATCAGCATAGTGAGAACCAACCAACCTAAGGTGCTTGTTGTGCAATGATCAATCTAGAAAGAAAGCGTGTAGTTATAACTTTCCAAGTGGGCCGATCTTCAAGATAGTCTTTATCAATGAGGCGAATCTATCTAACCTAGGCGACTACTAATGGGGAGCCACGAGGAAGATGGACCCAGTTGAAGCTCAAAGGGAAGGAGCCACTAAGGGACTTATCCTAAACGTTAGATATACTTGACCTAGTCATTGCATGATGGGTAATCCAAGAAGAAAGCATAGCAAACTGACATCCTCTTAAATGAAGCAAACATGAGGTAGCTTATTGGCCAAGTAAGGCCTATCAAACTAACAAGCACTCGTCAGTGTACAGTGGCCAAGTAAGGAAGGAAAGCATAGCAGACTTGCATCCTCTAAAGAAAGAAGACCACTAGGGTGACACACAGGCAGAGTAGCACATCATCTTAACCTAGAGTAACTACTGAGTGAGTGCTGCTGGGGGCATTATCTCAAATCAGAGTACCCTGAGATAAAAATATAGGTTTGTTTTATATATTTGTGTGTAGTTATGTTTGTATTGTGTTGATGAAGGATAGGACGATGTTCGAGTTCCTTACACCTACCCTAAACAAATCATGGTGAATTCAGAAATAAGAATACTTTTAACATGGAAGAGATTGAATTCGAGATGGAACTTTCATTGATGATAATTATTTTCAAACATGATTTATAATATTTCTTTAAGTAGAGCCCATTGATTGGAAGCATTGGCCGCTCTCCCTTATGATTAATAAGCTGATAAGATCCTCCTTGGTAGGACATCTCTATGGTAAAAGGACCTTCCCAAGTGGGTTCAAACTTGCCTCCCATCTTACGATGGGCAACAATCAGTCTCCTTAGAACTAAAATAGGCTAACTCTAGACTAGAAATCAGAGCCTCATATTGACTCATTGTTACAATGATTGGGGGTATGAAAATCTCATCACATCATGGTCAGTTAGAGATCTATTCTTACCACTTGTCTTTCTTGATAGTAGATTGTGGTTCTTCTCCTCTTTGAGAGAGATGCACCACCAAAGTACATCTCCGAGTGAGTGCTAGTATACCTAAGTTCATGATTTGTTCATGGGAGTCATCATCACTGTAGAGACTGTAGGAAGTGGGTGTCTTTCTTGAAATCGCTAGCGCTCCCTTTCGAAGGTTGAAGGAAAATGTCAAACTATGCGTGCATGGACCATCGTGTCTGTCGTCGGATAGCATTGTCCATGTCATGAGATCTCTTGTAGTGGATTGATTAGAGATTTTCATGAGGAAGCATGTAGTGTTGTAGGTTTTGGGATGCAAAGACTAAAGCTAGGCAATGCTTCTCAATGGGTGGATAATTAGCCCTAACAGGGATTAGATGATGGATGAGGTAGTAGTGCATTTTCCTTACCTTCATCGTTGACTTTGGTCAACAAAGCACCAAAGGACTCATCTAACATAACAACATTATGTATGAGTCACAGGATGCTTTGGAACTAGCGACGTCATCAGGTAATGCTTGATGTCTTTGAAGGCATGTTCACACTTGTCATTCCACTTAAACTTGGCATCCATTTTGACAAGTGTTGAGAAAGGCTGACATCTTTCCAATAGGTTGGATATAAAGCATCTTAGATATGCCAACCGCCCTTAAAATGATTTGAGTTGAGTTAAACTTTTAGGGGGTAGCATTTCTAATATTGCCTTGATCTTCTCCCGATCTATTTCAATTCCCTGGTGTCGGACAACAAACCCAAGGAATTTCCTTGAAGCTACTACGAATTCACATTACAGGTGGTTCATTTTGAGGTTAAATTATCTTAACTATTCGAAAACTACTCTCATTGCAAGGAGATAGTCTTCCTTCTCTCTACTTTTGACCACAAGATCATCGAGATCTTTTCGACTTGATGATGAATGAGTTCATCGAAGATTGTCATAACTTGGTATGTAAGAAAGGCGAAAGGCATGACCTTATAGCAATAGACTCTGATTGGTGCTCTAGAAGTAGTGTTTCTTTCATCTTCAGGGGCCATTATATCTAAATGAGCCATCCATGAAAGAGAAGACTACATGAGATGAGGCAATGTCCACCAGCAACTCCGAGATTGGTAATGAAAATTCATCTTTTGGACATGCCTTATATAAATCCCTAAAATCGACGTATATGTGCATTTGACCATTCTTATTTGGAAATTCATCTTTTGGACGTTAGCTAAATCCCTAAAATTAATGCTGCATAAACCCTAAACCCTAAACCCTAAACCATCATCCCTAAACCCTAAAAACCTGAAAACCTAAACCTAAACTAAATAAAACCTAAAAATTAAATAAATAAAAAACTTAAACCTAAAAATAAATAAAAATAATAATAAAATAAAATAAAAACATAAACTACCTAAACTAAAAAACCTAAAACAAAATAAAATAAAATAAGGTAAACTAAAATAAAATAAATAAAACCTAAACTAAACAAAAATTAAAATAAACCTAAATATAAAACATAAATAAATAAAAAAAAACTATGTAAGATAAAATAAAATAAACTTAAAATAATAAAATAAAACTAAAATAAAAACAATTGAAACCTAAAATTAAACCTAAAAATAAACCTAAAATAAAACCTAAAACTAAACTTAAAATATAAAATAAAAACCCCAAACTAAATAAAATTAAACCAACAAAATAAAATAAAATAAAACTAAACTAAAAAACATAAGCTAAACCTAAACCTAAAATAAACAAAAATATTAAAAAAACTAAAATAAATAATAAAATAAAATATAAAATAAACTAAAATAACTTAAAATCGGTTTGCTTATTTTAAAAAGACCCTACCCTGATTCTAGGCCACAAATCTAGCCACAGGACTCTGACTCTGGGCTCCTAGGCCAGCCTGGCCACAGGCCAACCAGGCCACTGAGCCCTGACCTGACCACCCAGATCCTACCACTGAGATCTAGGCCCTGAGCCCTGGACCCTGATCTAAAACCACCAACTGGGCCCTCACTGACCCAGAGCCACTAAGATCCCAAGGCCTGACACTGGGCCACTGTAATCCTTGAAACCACAGGCCAAAAGGCCTACACTAGGCCCTGGACCAGGCCCCTGACCCTGGCCTGACCCTACCACTGGGCCCTCAGACCCTGTGCCTGAAGCCCAGGCCAAACTAAAACCTGAGCTAAAAAAATAAACAAAATATATAAATAAAACCTAAACTTAAAATAAAATAAAAAAAATAATATAAAAACCTAAACTAAACCTAAACTAAAAATAAAATAAAATAAAATAATAAAACTATTAAATAAATAAAACCTAAACTAAATTAAAAAATAAAATAAAGGAATAAAAACATATAGTAAAACTAAATGTAAAACAAAATTAAATAAACCAAAAAAAATAAACTAAAATAAAATAAAACCAAATCTAAAATAAAAAACTAAACCTAAAATAAAAATAAAATAAATCTAAACTAAAAACTATAAATAAATAAAATCTAAACCTTAACCTAAAATAAAATTAAACCTAAACTAAAATAAAATAAAATAAAATAAAATAAACTAAACTAAATAAATAAAACCTAAAATAAACCTAAACATAAACTAAAACCCTAAACCCACAAAATCTAAAAACTAAACTAAACTAAATAAAAATAAAATGAATAAATAAACCAAAACCAAAATAAAATGAAAAAATAAAATAAAATAAAGATAAAACTAAAATCCTAAAAAAATCTAAATCTAAAGAAAATAAAATTAAAATTTAAAACTAAACTAAAATAAATAAATAAAAAACCTAAAACCAAGCTAAAATAAAAATAAAACCTAAAAAAAAAATAAAATTAACCTAAAATAAAATTAAAGAAAAATTAAATAAAAACCAAACCTAAAAATAAACCTAAAATTAAAAAATAAACCTAAAAAATAAATAAAAAAAATAAAACCCTAAAAAAAAAAAATCTAAACCTATAATTAAAATAAAATAAACTTAAACTAAGAAAAATTAAACTAAAATAAATCAAATCAAAACCTAAACCTAAAATAAACTAAACCAAAATCAAAACCTGAACTAAATATAATAAAATAAACTAAAATTAAACCAAATCTAAACTAAAAAATATACATAAAACCAAAACTAAAACCAAAATCTAAACTTAAATAAAATAAAATAATTTAAACTAAACCTAAAAAAATAAAATAAACCATAATAAAATAAAATTATAATAAAATTAAACTAAAATAAACCAAATAAACTAAAATAAATAACAAAAATAAATGAATAAAATAAACCTAAATTAAAATAAAATAAATAAACTAAAGAAACTAAACAAACATTACCTCTTGGTTTGTAATTTAAATAAAAAAATAAAATAGATAAAACCAAAACTACACTGAGCAAGCTAACTAAAACTGAGCTCTGAGCTAAAACCCTAGGCCAAATCCTGACCCTAGATCTGCAACTGAGCTCTGGCTCAAGCCCAGGTTCTAAAGGCTGAGCCTAGCTAAACCACTAAGATCTAATAATAAAATAAAAACTAAAGATAAAAAAAAAAATAACATACCTATAAAATAAATAAAAAATAACTAAATAACCTAGCAAACTAAAAAACCTAAACTATATAAAGAAAATTGTGATAAATTAATAAAAAATAAACACTACCTAAACCTAAAAAATGGATTAAGATAAAACCCAATAAATATAAAATAAATAAACTAAGATTAAAATAAAATAAACTTAAATCAAATAAAAAATACCAAAATACATAAAAATAAACTAAAATGGACATAAACCTGCCACTTTACTTATTTTTTTAAAAATAAAATAATAAATAATTATAAAAAACCCTAAGCTGCAACCCTACTACCTAAACCCTAAAATACCCCTACCCTACCCTAAACCAAATAAACTAAACTACCAAACCTAAAATATGCAAAATATATAAAATAAAATATAAAGTTAAAAATAAAATGAAACCTAAACTAACTTAATCCTAAACATAAAATAAATTTTTTAAAACTAAAATAAATAAATAAAAAACCAAATAATTAAAAAAATAAAATAAACTAAAAATAAAACTTAAAATAATAAAAAAAACTAAATAACATAAAATAAAATTACCTAAATACCAAAAATAAAACCTTATTTAAAATAAAAAATAAAAAAGACTAAAAAAAACATAAAAAAAATAAATAATCAAAAACTAAATAACAATAAACCCTAAAACCTAAAATAAACTAAACCTAAACTAAAATAAAATAAATAAACTAAATATGCTTAAACAACCTAAAATTAAAACCTAAAATGGACCTAAAATAAAAAACCTAAAAAATAAAGCTAAAAAATAAATAAAAAACCTAAAACCAAAATAGAAAAAATAAAATAAATTAAAACTTTAAATAAAACCTAAACCTAAACCTAAACCTAAACCTAAAAAGAAAAATAAAATAAAAAATTAAGAACTACACTAAAATAAAATAAATAAAAACATAAACAAAATTAAAAAATAGAAAAGCTAAATAAAATAAAATTTAAAACTAAAATAAAAATAAAATTATGCTAAAATAAAATAAAATAAAACCCTAAACCTAAAAATAAATAAAAAATAAACCCTAAATCCTAAACCTAAAATAAAAATAAAATAAACCTAAACTAAGATAATCTAAACTAAAATAAATAAAACCTAAACCTAAACCTAAAATAAACTAAACCTAAATCTAAACCTAAACTAAATAAAATTAAATAAACTAAAAATAAACCTAAACCTAAGTGAAAAAATGATACATAAAAATAAACCTAAAATAAAAATCTAAAACCTAAACCAAAAAAATAAAACAAAAACCTAAACCTAAACCTAAAAATAATAATTAAAACCTAAACCTAAAAATAAAAATAAAAATAAAACTAAACTAAAAAACCATAAACCTAAACCTAAACTTAAAAAATAAACTAAAATAAATAAACATAAAATTAATAAACAAAACTAAATTAAAATTAAAATATATCTAATAAAAAAAATAAATAAAATAAAATAAATAAATAAACCTAGATCTATGAGTTTTCTCTTTTTTCTTGTGTGCATTTCTCTTATTCTCTCTGTGTTTGCTCCCTAGAGTCATGCATTCTCTCATAAAGAGCTTTGGCCCGATCTATTGGTTTATATATGTTAATCAATTTGTATCTTTTACTTTCCTTTACTCTTTTATTTTGCTTTTGGTTATACTTTGATAAGGGATTTACTCTCTAGGGTGATTGTAGCTCTTTGACCAACAGTTGTGGAGTTTATCCCCTGTTAAGGACCTTGTAACCTCTTTTTGTGGCAATAAAATTCCCCCTATGTTGGGTTTCCCAAAAAAAGAAACCTAAACCCTAAACCCTAAAAACCTAAAATAAATAAAATAAACCTAATCTAAAAAAATAAAATCCTAAAAATAAACATAAACTAAAACTTAAAAATAAAACCTAAAAACAAACCTAAAATAAAAACCTAAAACCAAAACCTAAGAAAATAAAACAAAAACCTAAACCAAAACCTGGAAATAAAAAATAAAATTGAAACCTAAAATATTAATTGAAAATAAAACTAAACTAAAAAATAAACCTAAACCTAAACCTAAACCTAAAAAATAAACTAAAATAAAAAACCTATACTAAAATAAATAAACTAAACAAAAAAATAAAAATAAAATAAACCAAAATACATAAAAAAATAAACTAAATAAACCTAAACCTACCATTTTACTTAATTTAAGAAAACCATAACCCTAAACCCTAAACCCTAAAATTAACCCTAAACCCTAAACTTTAAACCCTAAACCTACAACCCTAAACCCTAAAACCTAAACCCTAAAACACTAAACCCTAAACCCAAAACACTAAACCCTAAACCCCAAACCATAAACTGTAAACCCTAAACACGAAACCTTAAAAACCCTAAACCAAAACCTAAAACCCTAAAACCTATAACCCTAAACCCTAAAAACCTATTACTCTAAACCCTAAACCTTAAACCCTCAATATCTAAACCCCTAAATTCCTAAACCCTAAACCCTAAACCCTAAACCCTAAATCCCTAAACCCAAACTTAAACCTAACTTTAACCTGAACCAAAAAGAACCTAAAATTAAAATTAAACCTAAACTAAAAAATAAAACCTAAAAATAAACCTAAAACCTAAACTTAAGAAAATAAAATTAAAACCTAAACCTAAATGTGAAAATAAAAAATAAAATTGAAACCTAAAAAATTAAATAAAAGAAAAACTAAACTAAAAAACAAACCTTAACCTAAACCTAAAAAATAAACTAAAATAAAAAACCTAAACTAAAATAAATAAACTTAAAATAAATAAACTAAACTAAATAAAAAATTTAAAATAAACTTAAAATAAAATAAAAAATAAAATAAACAAAAATACATAAAAAATAAACTAAATAAAACTAAACCTGCCAGTTTACAAAATCTAAAAAATAAAAAATAAAAAATAAAAAAAAATTCTAACCTTAAACCCTAAACCCTAAAATTAACCCTAAACCCTAAACTATAAACCCTAAACTTACAACCCTAAATGCTAAACCCTAAATGCTAAACCCTAAAACTCTAAACCCTAAACTCTAAACCCTAAACCCTAAACCCTAAACCCTAAAAACCCTAAACCCAAAACCCAAAACCATAAACCCTAAACCCTAAAAACCTACAACCCTAAATGCTAAATGCTAAACATCTAACCCCCTAAACCCCTAAATCCCAAAATCCTCTAAACCCAAAACCCTAAAACCCTAAACCCTAAACCCAAACCTAAACCTAATCTTAAACCTAAATCTAATCCTAAACCTAAACTTGAACCTAAACCTAAAAAACCTAAACCCTCTCTGCCTCTGTGCACTTTCTCGATTCTATTTGCTATCACATCCTGATTGGGGATCTCTGATTTTTCTTTGATTTCTATGTACTTGATCAACATTTGGCCGACATTGTGATGCTTCATCCTTTATGATGGTCGCAGTGAGTTTGATTATTTTCTCCACCTTAAATTTTTGATGCTTGTGGCATCCACACTTTGGAGATTGGCCCTATTGCATCATCTTCTACTAAATCATTTAAGGAAGCCTTTGGTAAGGCTTTCACTCTATTGAACCCATTAATCTTATCTCAACTTTTCGTGGTTTCCGTTATGAGCTTTGATGTGGATGTTGAATTATTGGTGAAACCTTTTGAATTCTCTCTTATCAGAAAATTTGCTTTACGTCATCAAAATTTGGATAAGATTCACACCATTTTTTCATAATCTTTAGCTAATGGGTGCCTTTTCGATTAGTCTTATTAACCCTCGAGATATTCTGATACAACTTTCTAATGATCTGGATTATTCATGTATTTTTGCACATCATTCTTACTTCATCTTTAATTGTCAAATGTGCTTATTGAAGTGGTCACCCCTTTTTAACATTAAGGAGGAATCTCCTATTATCCCTGTGTGGTTATCTCTTCCTAATATGTGCATCTATTTGTTACTCATCAAGTGCTTTTTGTTGTTGTGGCTCTTTTTGGCCAGCCTTTATAACTCAATCAAGCTACTGCTGAGCAATCTTGCCCCTTTGTGGCTCGGATCCTAGTGGAAATATGCATAATTGAAAAATATCCTAAGGAAGATTGGATTGGCTTTGAAAAATATGGGTATTCGTAAAATGTTGAATTGGAAAATCTTCTACTTTTTTATTTTCTTTATAAAATTCAAGGCCACTATCATTCAAAATGTTTTATTCTCCATCCCCATTTAAAAAAGTGAAATCCTACCAAAAAAAAATCTTGCTTCCTATCATGTCATATATCAAAAAATATAATCAAATCCAGAATGGTTTAAAAATGGTTTAAATTGATTGATCAACATCAAAGTTATTCCTAACGAACTAATTTTTGGCTCCTACTATTGATATGGCTTCTACTAATTTTTAGAATGGGAAGGATGAATTATCTTTTATCTCTTCTTTAAAGTTGAACATTTCTAAAGTGGAGAATAATAAATATTCAAAATTATTGTATGATGATTATGTTTCCTTTGATTCTATCCCTGCATCTATGTCGGCTTTGATCGATGAAAATGAAGTTTTCAATGAGGATTTAAATGATGTCGAGCATGTTGAAAATATTTTTGATCCAGATTTAACTATTTGTGCTTTAAATGGTTCTAAATCATCACCGTCTCTCATTTTAAATCTTGATATTCATGTTAATCCAACTTTTCAACTTAATCTAGATTTGGAAGAGGGTGAATTTCCTCCTAAACACTTAGAGAAGTCTCCTAAATTGGTGACCTATGTTACTAAATCTTACTCGGATGATGATTCTAAAGAAAAAGAAAATGGTTTCAAACTTATCATGCTAAAAAAAATTGTTAAAAAATACCCTCCCAAATTGTCCAAAACACTAGACACCTCCCACTCCTCTCTTAATTAACCCTTGCTCAACCTCCAACGCCACACCTTTCTTTTATTATGATTAATTTTCTTGTTTGGAATGTTAGAGGGATTGGTACCCTCTCTATTCACAATCACATTAAAAATCTTTGTCGCATTCATCATATTTATTTATTGATTATTTTTGAACCTCTTATTCATGCTAATAAAATTAACCATGTTGTTAGAATTCAATAAATTTTACTCTAATGTTAGTAATACGATCTGGTGTTTCTGGAATAATTTCATTGATTTTTCTATTATTGATGATTTTCAACAAGTTGTTAATCCACACATTTCTTATCGTGACTATTATGTTTTGGGCTCTTTTGTTTAAGCATCCGATCTAGTCAAAATCTCCTTCGGGACAATTTGAGGAATTTTGCTACCTCGGTTAATAAACCTTGGTTTGTGGGTGGTGATTTCAATACTTCCTTTTTTTCATTCTATGGAGTGGTTTCTCCCAATAATCATTCTATGGAAGAATTTTTTCAATATGATCCTTGATTGCAATTGGTTGATATCAAGGCTCCTCTTCTCAAAAAAGATAATTCTAATGACTAATAACTCCTCACCATTTAGATTCCGTAACATGTGGATTCAAAGATATTGATTTCCTGATGTTGTCGCTAAAAATTGGAAGGCTCCTTTACATCCTGATAATTCATTTAGAGGGATGAATAGACTTTGGTTTAAACTTAAAAGGCATAAACAAAATTTGGGTTGGTGGAATAAGAAATATTTTAAAAACCTTTTTGCTAATATTAAAGACATGGACATGTTGGTTAGTGATCTTGAAATCTCTATTATGTCTGATCCTCCTAAGCTTATAGATTTGACTAAGGATAAAGATAAACTTGTCAATTTCTAAAATATGGAATAGAATTATTGGTGCAAAAAAGCTGCTAGTAAACATATTGCAGATGGTCACAGGAATACTAAGTATTTCCATGCTTTGGTTAACAAAAAGAGAGCCTTGAATAATATTCTAAAAATTAAAATGAAAATAATGATTGGACTATGGAAAAATATGATATTAAATATTCGATGATTGATTACTTTAGAAATATGCTTAATAAGGATTGTCCTTATGAAGCAATTTCTGAATCATACTTGATTCCTTCTATCATTAATAATGATGATAATGATTTGTTTACCATCATTTCTAATGAAGATGAAAATTTTAAATTTCTTAATAGCATGAATTTTGATTCCGTTGTTGGTCCGGTAGGTTTCACTACTCATTTTTTTTAGAAATGCAAATTTGTCATTAAGAATGATTTGATTGAGGCAGTGATTGATTTTTTTTAATGCTAATCCTTTTCCCAGATATTTTTCTAGTACTTCTATTATTCTCATATCTAAAAAGGATAACCCAAACTTTTGGAGTGATTTTAGACCTATTAGTCTTTACACTTTTTTCAATAAACCAATTTCCAAAATCCTTACAAATGGACTTAGTCCTTTACTCAATAGAATTATCTCTCTAGACTAAACTAGTTTTCTTAGAGGTAGATATATTTCTGACAATATTTTACTTGCCCAAGAATTAATTCATGATCTTGATGCCAAGACTTGAAGGGCCAACATTCTTTTAAAATTAGATATTACCAAAGCCTTTAATAACACCTCTTGGGATTTCATTTCTATATTCTAAATTTATTTGGGTTTTCTGGAAACTTAACTCTTCTTATTGAAAATTGTATTAATAATGCTTGGTTTTTGATTTTTCTTAAAGGAGAAGCCTTGGGTTTCTTTCCTCTTCCCATGGCTTAAGACAAGGGGATCCCTTATCTCTAGCTTTATTTATTATTACTGTTGAGTACTTATCTAGAAGCATGAATGATTTATTCTTAAAAGAATCCTAGTTTGTACTATATAACTATTGGTGGTCTCCCTATTTCCCATCTAAGTTTGCCGAAGATTTCATTATTTTCTGCAATGCTCATCACATCAAACATCTTAAGAATTTTAAATAAATGGTAGAGAAAGTGGCCTTTCGCTCAATGATAACAAAAGCTTTATCACATCCTCTAGTATCTCCAATAATAAAATCAATCAAATCCTTAATATCATAAATTTTAAACATCAACACTTACCTATTACTTGGGTGCTCTACTTTAAAGGCTAACGCTCCAACCTTTTGATGAGTTAATTCAAAAAATTACAAATAAAATATCTATTTGGGAATTCTATTATCTTTGGTGGTAGGCTCACTATCCTTAAAAGCACTTTTAACTTATGCCTCTTTATTTGATTCAAACTATTATTCCCACTAATGCTACTCTTATTAGAACTGATCATTTGCTTAACAATTTTTTTTGGGGCTCTAATAATTCTATCAAAAGAATGCATTGGACAACTTGGCATAAATGTTGTGGGCCTTTAGGTGATGTTGCTCTTGGTTGCAAACCTATTCGTAAGCTATCATTGCTTTCTCTCATAACCTTTAATAGAATTTTAGAAAGAATGATAGCCTTTGGGCTAATTTTATGATGAAACAATATTGTCTAGGAAAACACCCTCTTAACTATGCTTATAAAGTTGGTGACTCTTCAGTTTGGAAAAGGCTTTGTTACATTAATGGGTTGCAGGATCATTAATATCTCTGGTATTCGTTCTTCCATCTTTGGCAAGACAATTTGATTGGCAATGGTTCAATTGACACCCAATGTACCCAATATACTACTACTATCAAAGTTAATATTTTTGCCCAATAACAATAATTAAAAAAAACTTGAGAACTATATGTATTTCTCTTTTGACAATTTTAGAAATATTCCCATTGTTTCTAGAAAACCCGATCAAATTATTTATAAACTTTCATAATGGTGATTTTGCTCTTACAGAGGTTAAGAACTTTATTAGAGATAAACAACACCTTTGTAATGTTTTCATTAAAATTTAGAAGAATATCATTCCCATTTCTTATTCAATTTTAGCTTGGAGGATTTTGAATAACAATATTCCTTTGGACTCTTCACTCTAGACTAAAGGGTTTTATTTACCTTCAAAGTGATATTGTTGCTATATATGAAAATGTAAATCATGTCTTTAAATGGTGATATTGTTTCAAAATTATGGTTTTGGTATGATGATTTATTTAATTCCAACTACTTTCATGGCTCCCTTTCTTTATATCAACTTCTTGAAGCCTATTTCAAAAAACACTGAAAGGTCATATAAAAGTTTTAATTGCTATTACCCTTATCCGTTCATCTGAGATATAAATGATGCCAAATATCGTGGTATTCCTATGAAACATAAAAAGATCTTGGCTAGAACTAAAGAAAAAATTCATGCTCTTTTTAATGCCAATCTTATTAGAAACATTCATTTTAGAGGTTACAAATTTGGGGCAAAAAAATTGGGCATCATTCTGCCTGATCTTGACTTTCAGAAAAGTGCTAGAATTATCCATTGGATCAAACCTAATGATAATGTGATTAAAGTTAATACTGATGGTTCTATTTCTTCCAATAAATATGGCTGTGGTGGTATCCCTAGGGAATATAAACATACTGACATCTGTGCTTTTGCCTACCCTCTCAAAGCCTGATCTGTTCTCTTTGCCTAGCTTATGGATGTTAATAAAGCAATTGAAATTTATTTGACTGGAGGTTTCCTCAACATCTGGATTGAAGTTGATGCTCCTTTGCTTCTTGATTTACTTAATTCTAATAGAAATGGGGATGCTGAATTATTTTATCTTCTAGATCATACAAAAATTCTGCATTCTCAAGTTTATTTTAAAATTTCCAACATCCTTTGTCAAGGTAATGCTTGTGATGATTATTTAGCTAATTTTGGTGCCAACTTGATCGAGTTAACTTTATTTAACAACCAAATTTTGCCTAAATTATTAAGAGGTTTAGTTAATCTGGATAATACTGGATTGCCTTATCTCAGATTATAAATTCTTAGATAGGTTTTATCATTATTTTTTTATGATCTTTTGTTTTTGTTTTGGACTTGTTAAACCCTCTTTGAGTTGTGGTAAACTTACTCTAATCCCTAAACCCTAAACGTATAACCCTAAACCCTAAACCCTAAAAAATCTTAAAACCTAAACCCTAAACCTTAAACCCTAAACCGTAAACTCTAAACCCTAAACCCTAAACCCTAAACCTTAAACCCTAAACACTAAACCCTAAAATTAACCCTAAACCCTAAATCTACAACCATAAATCCTAAACCCTAAACCCTAAACCTCAAAACCATAAACCCAAACGCTTAAACACTAAATTCTAAACCCTAAACCCTAAACACTAACCCTAAACACTAAACAATAAAACCCTAAATCCTATTACCCTATACCCCAAACCCTAAACCCTAAACCCTAAACCCAAAACCCTAAAAATCTAAAAACATAAACCTAAACTAAATAAAACCTAAAAATAAAATATATAATAAAACTTAAACTTGAATAAACTAAAAAAACCAAAACTAAAACCAAAACCTAAACTACAAAAATAAAATAATGTAATTTGATAAAAATAAACTAAAATATAATAAATAATAACCTAAACTAAACTAAAAAAATAAATAAGCCTAAGAATAAAAAACTTAAATTAAATTAAAATTAAACATAAAATAAAAATAAAATAAACCTAAAATAAACCTAAAAGAAAATAAAATAAAAACTAAATAAAAACTTAAACACTAAACTTAAACCTACTTTACTTAATTTTAATAAATAAACTAAACCTAAAAAAACCTAAACCCTAAACTAACACTAACCTTAAACCCTATACCCTAAACCTAAACCCTAAACACTAAACCTAAAACCTAAACCCTAAACTATAAACCCTATAAGTAACCTAAACCTAAACTCCTAATGTTAAACCTAAACCTAAACCTAAAACTCAAAGATAATTTGAAACTAATCTAAACTAAACCTAAATCTCATCTAAACCTAAAACCTTAAAACCTAAACTTAAACTAAACCTAACCTAAACCACTAAACCTAAACCTAAACTAATCAACCTAAACATAACCTAAACTTAAACTTAAACCTTAAATCAAACTAAACTATAAACCTAAACCCTAAACCTTAACCCTAACCCTAAACCATAAACCCAAAACCCTAAATCCAAAACCCTTAACAAACCCTAAACCCTAAACCCTCAAAACCCTAAACCCAAAAGCCTTTACACTAAACTCTAAACCCTAAACCCTAAACCCTAAACCATAAACCCTAACCCTAAACACTAAACCCTAAAACCCTAAATCCTAAAACCTTATACCCCAAACCCTAAACCCTAAACCTAAACCCTAAACCCTAAAAATCTAAAAATATAAACTTAAACTAAATAAAACCTAAAAATAGAATATATAATAAAACTTAAACTTGAATAAACTAAAAAACCAAAACTAAAACCAAAACCTAAACTAAAAAATAAAATAAAGTAAATTGATAAAAATAAACTAAAATATAATAAATAATAACCTAAACTAAACTAAAAAAATAAAATAAGCCTAAGAATAAAAAACTTAAATTAAATTAAAATTAAATGTAAAATAAAAATAAAATAAATTTAAAATAAACCTAAAAGAAAATAAAATAAAAACTAAATAAAAACTTAAACACTAAACTTAAACCTACTGGTTTACTTAATTTAATAAAAAATACTAAACCCTAAACCCTAAACCTTAAACCCTAAATTCTAAACCTAAACCCTAAACCCTAAACCCTAACACTAACCTTAAACCCTATACCCTAAACCTACAACCCTAAACCCTAAACCCTAAACCCTAAACCCTAAAAAATCTGAATCCCAAAACCATAAACCCTATGCAAACCCTAAATCAGAATCTAATGAAAACCCTAAACTTAAACCCTAAAACTCAAACATACTTTACACTAATCCCTAAACCCTAAAGTGTATTTTAATTAATCAAATCTAAACCTAAACTTAAACTCTAAACCTAAACTCCACCTAAATAAACTAAACTTAAACCTAAAACTAAACATTAAACCTAAACCTACAACCCTAAACCCTAAACCTAAAACTAAACCTAAACCTAAACCTAAACTTAACCTAACTAACCATAAACCTAAACCTAAAACCCTAAAACCCTAAACTTAAACTCCTAAACTTCCTAAACCCTAAACAAAAACTAACTAACTACCTAAATTAACCATAAACCCCAAAACCCCTATATCATAAAGCTTAAACACTAAACCCTAAACCTTGAACCCTAACCCTAAACCCTAAATCCTAAAACCCTAAACCCTAAAACCCTAAACTATAAACCCTAAACCCTAAACCCCAGCTAAAAACCTTAAAACATAAACCTAAACTAAATAAAACCTAAAAATAAAATAAAAAAAACCTAAACCTAAATAAAATCGTAAAATAAAATAAAATAAAAATCTAAACTAAAACATAAAAATAAAATAAAATAAAATATAAAAACAAACTAAAATAAAATAAAAAAAACTTAAAATTAAATTATAAATTAAAATAAATGTAGGAATAAAAATCTTAATAAAATTAAAAAATGTAAAATATAAATAAAATAAATTTAAAATTAAATATAATAAAATCTAAATAAAAACATAAACTTAAAATATCAACCTAAAAATAAAACCTAAAAAAAAATAAAAAATAAAACCTAAACCTGAAACTAAAAAAAACTAAGCTTAAACTACCTAAAATAAAATAAACTAAAATAAATAAAATTTAAAATAAATTAAACTAAAATAAATAAAACCTAAACCTAAACCTAAAACTAAACCCTAAATAAAATAAAATAATCTAAAAATAAACTTAAACCTAAAAATAAACATAAAATAAAAACTTAAAACTGAAATCTATAATAATAAAATTAAAACCTAAACCTAATTCTAAAAATAAAGAATAAAACCTAAACCTAGAATATGAAATAAAAATAAAACTCAATTAAAAAATAAACCTAAAACTAAATGTAAACTTAAAAAATTAAACTGAAATAAAAAACCTAAATAAAAATAAATAAACCAAAAATTAATAAACTAACCTAAATAAAAATAAAAAAATAAAAGTAAATAAAAATAAAAATGTAAAATAAACTAAAATAAATAAGAAATAAACTAAATAAACCTAAACCTGCTCGTATACTTAATTTAAAAATTTTAAAACCATAAACCCTAAATCCTAAACTCTAAACCTTAATCGCTAGAACTAACCCTAAACCCTAAATGATAAACCTACAATCCTAAACCTTGAACCCTAAACCCTAAAAAACCCTACCCTAAATCGTATGCCCTAATCCATAAACCCTAAGCTTTAAACTATAAATCAACAACCTTAAATCCTAAACCCTAAACACTAAACCCCAAAATACCCTTAACCATAAACCCTAAATCCTAATCTAACCCTAAATCTTAAACCCTAAAAACCCTAAACCCTAAAGCCTAAACACTAAACCATAAACCTGAAACCTAAAAAAAAAACAAAAAAACAAAAAAAAACAAAAAAAAAATTAAAAAAACAAACCATAAACCTGAAACCCTAAACATTAACCCTAAACCCTAAAACCATAAACACTAAACCTTAAACCCAAAACCATAAGTCCTAAAAACCTAAAAAGCTAAACCTAAACAAAATAAAACCTAAAAATAAAATAAATAGAAATCTTTATACCAAAATAAATTAAAATAAACCTAAAAACAAAAAACAAAAATAAAATAAAAACTAAACATAAAATAAAAATAAAATAAACTTAAAATGAAACTAGAATAAAATAAAATAAAAAGTAAATAAAAACCTAAACCCTAAACCTAAGCGTACCGGTTTACTTACTTTAAAAAAAACTTAAACACTAAAAGTAAACATACCGATTTATTTAATTTAAAAAAAACTAAACCCTAAACCCTAAACCCTAAAAAACAAACAGTAAACCATAAACCATAAACCATAAACCTACAACCCTAAACCCTAAACCATAAAAAAAACCCTAAACTAACCTAGTTTAAACTAAGCTAAACTAAACCCTAAACCCTAGACCCTAAACCCTAAACACTAACCCTAACCCTAAACCCTAAACCATAAACCCTAAACTTGAACACCCTAAACCCTAAACCCTAAACCCTAAACCCTAAACACTAAACCTTAAACTAACCCTAAACCCTAAACCATAAAAACTGCTAAACCCTAAACCCAAAGCTAACCCTAAACCCTAAACCCTAATCCCTAAACCCTAAAAATCTTAAACCCTAAACCCTAAACACAAAACCCTAAACCCTAAACCCTAACCCTCAACCCTAAACCCAAAACCCTAAAACCCTAGACCTGAAAACCCTATACCAAAAACACTAAACCCTAAACCCTGAAAACCAAAAAAAACTAAACCTAAACAAAATAAAACCTAAAAATAAAATAAATAAAAAACCTAAACCTAAATAAAATAAAATAAATCTAAGAATAAAAACTAAACATAAAATAAAATAAAATAAACCTAAAATAAAATAAAATAAAAACTAAATAAATACCTAAACCTACCAGTCAACTAAATTTTAAAAAAAAACCATAAACCCTAAACCCTAAACCCGAAACCCGAAACCCAAAAACTAACCATAAACCCTAAACCCTAAACTTACAATCGTAAACCCTAAACCCAAAAAGACCATAAACCAAACAACCAAAACTAAACCTAAACTATAACTTAACTAAACCTAAACTAAAGTTACACTAAACTTAATGTAAAAACCTAAACTAAACCTAAACTAAACCCTAAACTAAACCTAACCTAAACCTAAACCCTAAACCCTAAACCCTAAACTCTAAATCATAACCCTAACCGTAAACCCTAAACCCTTAACCCTAAACCAAAAAAATGCTAAACCTTAAAGCCTAAACTAACCCTAAACCCTAAACAATAAACCCTAAAGTAACCCTAATCTTTAAATCCTAAAACTAACCCAAAACCTGAAACCCTAAACCCTAAACTTAAACTAAATAAACCCTAAAACTTAAACTAAACTTAAATTCAACCTAAAACTTAAACACTAAACCTTAAACTTAATCAGAACCCTAAACTAAAACTAAACCTAAACCCTAAAGTTTAAACCCTAAACCTAAACTTAACCTAAAACTAAACCTAAATGATAAACTTACAACTAAACCTACAATCTAAACTCCTAA
The DNA here is from genome assembly GCA_021442155.1 of Cymbidium sinense. Classification (NCBI taxonomy): domain Eukaryota; kingdom Viridiplantae; phylum Streptophyta; class Magnoliopsida; order Asparagales; family Orchidaceae; genus Cymbidium; species Cymbidium sinense. The sequence continues at coordinate 341,908,350 of CM038214.1, read as the reverse complement.
ACTTAAAACTAAATTTAAACCCTAAATCAGATGCCTAAACTATAAACCTGTTTTAAACCATAAACCTAAATAAATCCTAAACCCTAAACACTAAACTAAAACCTAACTATAAACCCTAAACCCAAATCAACCTAAATTGTAAACCTAAAACCCTAAACCCTACAGCCTAAACACTAAACCATAAACCCGAAACCCTAAACATTAACCCTAAACCCTAAAACCATAAACACTAAACCCTAAACCCTAAACCATATGCCATAAAAACCTAAAAAGCTAAACCTAAGAAAAAGATAACCTAAAAATAAAATAAATAAAAAAACCTCAAACAAAATAAATTAAAATAAACCTAAAAATAAAAAACTAAAATAAAATAATAACTAAACATAAAATAAAAATAAAATAAACTTAAAATGAAACTAAAATAAAATAAAATAAAAGCTAAATAAAAACCTAAACCCTAAACCTAAGCATACCGGTTTACTTTAAAAAAAAAACTTAAACACTAAAAGTAGACGTGTTGATTTATTTAATTTTAAAACAAAACTAAACCCTAAACCCTAAACCCAATAACAAATAGTAAACCATAAACCATAAACCTATAACCCTAAACCCCAAACCATAAAAAACCCTAAACCCTAAGCTAACCCTAGACTTTAAACCCTAAATCCTATTGCTTAAACCCTAAACCCTATATACTAAACCCTAAACCTAACTAAATCTTAAATGCTAACCCTAATTAAACTAACACCTAAATCCTAAACCCTAAATTAACCCTAAACCTAAACCCAAACCCTAAACACTAAACCCTAAACTAACCCTAAACCCTAAACCATAAAAACCACTAAACCCTAAACCCTAAGCTAACCCTAAACCCTAAACACTAAACCCTAAACCCTAAAAATCTTAAACCCTAAACCCTAAACACAAAACCCTAAACCTAAACACTAACCCTCAACCCTAAACCCTAAAACCCTAAACCCGAAAACCCTATACCCTAAACACCAAACCCTAAACACTAAAAACCAAAAAAAACTAAACCTAAACAAAATAAAACCTTAAAATAAAAAAATAAAAAACCTAAAACTAAATAAAATAAAATAAATCTAAGAATACAAAACATAAATAAAATAAAGACTAAACATAAAATAAAATTAAAATAAACCTAAAATAAAATAAAACAAAAACTTAATAAAAACCTAAACCTACAGGTTTACTAAATTTAAAAACTTAATAAAAACTAAACATAAAATAAAAATAAAATAAACCTAAAATAAAATAAAATAAAAACTTAATAAAAACCTAAACCTACCGGTTTACTAAATTTAAAAAAAAACCATAAACCCTAAACCCTAAACCCTAAACCCTAAATCCTGAACCCTAAATTCTAAACCCTAAACCCAAAAACTAACCATAAACTCTAAACCCTAAACTTACAATCGTAAACCCTAAACCCTAAAAGACCATAAACCAAACACCCAAAACTCAAAACCCTAAACCATAACTTTTAACCTTAAACCCTAAACTTGAACCTAAACCTAATGTAAACCTAACTAAAACCCAAACCTAAACCCTAAACTAAACCCTAATAAACCTAATAAGAAATTAAACCTTAAACCCTAAACCTAACTAAAAACTAACCTAACTAAACTAACTAAACTATAAACCTAAACTAAAGTATAACAACCTAAATAAACTAAACACTAAACTAACTAAAACTAACTTAAACCCTAAAATAACCTAAACCTAAACCTAAACTTTAAACCTTAAAATCTTAAACCTAAACTTAAACTAACCTTAAACTTAAACACTAAACCCTAAACCTAAACTAATCAGAACTAAACTAAACCTAACCTAAACTTAAACCTAAACCTAAACTAAACCCTAAACTATAAACTCTAAACCTAAACTTAAACCTCTAACTAAACCTAAACTACTATAAACTAAACTAAACTAAATTAAAACCTTAAACTCAAAACCCAAAACCCAAAAGCCTAAACACTAAACTCTAAACCCTAAACCCTAAACCCTAAACCCTAAACCATAAACCCTAACCCTAAACACTAAAACCTAAAAGCCTAAATCCTAAAACCCTATACCCAAAACCCTAAACCCTAAACCCTAAACCCTAAAAACCTAAAAACATAAACCTAAACTAAATAAAACCTAAAAATAAAAGAAATAATAAAACTTAAACTTGAATAAACTAAAAAAACCAAAACTAAAACCAAAACCTAAACTAAAAAATAAAATAAAGTAAATTGATAAAAATAAACTAAAATATAATAAATAATAACCTAAACTAAACTAAAAAAATAAAATAAGCCTAAGAATAAAAAAAACTTAAATTAAATTAAAATTAAACATAAAATAAAAATAAAATAAACCAAAAAATAAACCTAAAAGAAAATAAAATAAAAAAATAAATAAAACTAAACACTAAACGAAACCTACTGTTTACTTAATTTAACAAAAAATACTAAACCCTAAACCCTAAACATTAAACCCTAAATTCTAAGCCTAAACCCTAAACCCTAAACACTAACACTAACCTTAAACCCTATACCTAAACCTAAACCCTAAAAAAACTCTAAACCATAAACTAAATAACTTAAACCCTAAACTTGCTTAAACCTAAACCCTAAACTAAAACTCAAATATAATTTAAAACTATCCTAAACTAATCAAACCTTAATCTCCTCTAAACCTAAAACTCCTAAAACCTAAACTATAAACCTACCTAAATCTAACCTTAAACCTAAACCTAATTAACCTAAACCATAAACTATAACTCTATAAATTTAAAACCTAAAACCCTAAACTTAAACCTAAACCTAACCCACCTAAACCTAAACCTTAAAACCTAAAACCTAAAACCCAAAACCTAAACACTAAACCCTAAAATAATCCCTAAACCTAAATTTTAAATCCTAAACCTAAACCTAATCTAACTCTTCCCTAAAGTTAAACCTAAAACCCCTATACCATAAAGTTTAAAACCTAAACTACCCTAACCCTAAACCCTAAATCCAGAAACCTTAAACCTTAAAACCCTAAAATGTAAACCCTAAACCCTAAAGCCCAGCTAAAAACCTTAAAACCTAAACCTAAACTAAATAAAACCTAAAAATAAAATAAATAAAAAAACCTAAAACTAAATAAAATAGTAAAATAAAATAAAATAAAAACATAAACTAAAACATAAAAATAAAATAAAATAAAAAATAAAAATAAACTAAAATAAAATAAATAAAACTTAAACTAAATTATAAAATAAAATAAATGTAGGAATAAAAAATCTTAATAAAATTAAAAAATGTAAAATATAAATAAAATAAACCTAAAATTAAATATAATAAAAACTAAATAAAAACCTAAACTTAAAATATAAACCTAAAAATAAAAACTAAAAATAAATAAAAAATAAAACTTAAAACTTGAAACTAAAAAAAAACTAAGCTTAAACTAAACAAAATAAAATAAACTAAAATAAATAAAATTTAAAATAAACTAAACTAAAATAAATAAAACATAAACCTAAACCTAGAATAATCTAAACCTAAACCTAAAAAAAAATCGTAAATAAAATAAAATAATCTAAAAATAAACTTAAACCTAAACTAAAAAAAGTAAAAGCTAAAAATAAACATTAATTAAAAACTTAAAACTGAAACCTACAATAATAAAATTAAAACCTAAACCTAATTCTAAAAATAAAGAATAAAACCTAAACCTAAAAAATAAAATAAAAATAAAACTCAATTAAAAAATAAACTTAAAACTAAATATAAACTTAAAAAATAAATTGAAATAAAAAACCTGAACAAAAATAAATAAACCAAAAATAAATAAACTAACCAAAATAAAAATAAAAAAATAAAAATAAATGTAAAATAAACTAAAATAAATAAGAAATAAACTAAATAAACCTAAACCTACTCGTATACTTAATTAAAAAATTAAAAAAAATCCTAAACCCTAAATCCTAAACTTTAAACCTTAATTGCTAGAACTAACCCTAAACCCTAAATGATAAACTTACAACCCTAAACCTACAATCCTAAACCCTTAAAAACCCTAAATCCTAAATCCTAAATCGTATGACCTAAACCATAAACACTAACCTTTAAACCACAAACCTATAACCTTAAATCCTAAACCCTAAACACTAAACCCCATAAACCCTAAACCCTAATCTAACCCAAAATCCTAAACCCTAAAAACCCTAAACCTTAAAGCCTAAACACTAAACCATAAACCTGAAACCCTAAAAATTAACGCTAAACCCTAAAACCATAAACACTAAACCCTAAACCCAAAACCATAAGTCCTAAAAACCTAAAAAGCTAAACCTAAACAAAATAAAACCTAAAAATAAAATAAATAAAAAAACCTAAACAAAAATAAATTAAAATAAACCTAAAAAATAAAAACAAAAATAAAATAAAAACTAAACATAAAATAAAAATAAAATAAACTTAAAATGAAACTAAAATAAAATAAAATAAAAACTAAATAAAACCTAAACCCTAAACTGCTGCATTTACTTTACTTTAAAAAAAACTTAAACACTAAAAGTAAATGTTCTGATTTATTTAATTCTAAAAACAAAACAAAACCCTAAACCCTAAACCCAAAAATAAACAGTAAACCATAAACCATAAACCTACAACCCTAAACCCCAAACCATAAAAAACCCTAAACCCTAAGCTAACCCTAGACTTTAAACCCTAAATCCTATTGCTTAAACCCTAAACCCTAAACCCTAGACCCTAAACCCTAAACCCTAACCCTAACCTTAAACCCTAAACCTTAAACCCTAAACCCTAAACTAACCCTAAACCCTTTACCCTAAACCCTAAACACTAAACCCTAAACTAACCCTAAACCCTAAACCATAAAAACCACTAAACCCTAAACCTAAAGCAATAACTAAACCCTAAACCTAAACCCTAAAAATTTTAAACCCTAAACCTAAACACAAACCCTAAACTAAACCTAAACTTAACCTCAACTAAACCAAACTAAACCCTAAAACCCTAAACCCGAAAACCCTATACCAAAAACACTAAACCCTAAACCTTGAAAACCAAAAAAAACTAAACCTAAACAAAATAAAACCTAAAAATAAAATAAATAAATAAAACCTAAACCTAAATAAAATAAAATAAATCTAAGAATAAAAAACATAAATAAAATAAAAACTAAACATAAAATAAAAATAAAATAAACCTAAAATAAAATAAAATAAAAACTAAATAAAAACCTAAACCTACTATTTAAATTTTAAAACTATAAACCTAAACTAAACCTAAATAACCCTAAATCCTAAACACTAAACCTAAAACTAACCATAAACCTAAACCCTAAATAACCCTAAACCCTAAAAGACCATAAACTAAACACCCAAACTAAAACCTAAACTATAACTTTAACTTAAACTTAAACCCTAACCCTAAACCCTAAACTATAAAACTAAACCCTAAACCAAAACTCTAACACTAAAACTAAACTAATGTTAAACCTTAACCCTAAACCTAAAACCTAAAACCTTAAACCCTAAACTTAAACTATAACCCTAACCTAAACTATAAAACTAAACCTTAAAGTTTAAACAAACCCTAAACTAAAAAATTAAACTCCCTAAAAACCTAAACCTAAAATTTAAACCTAAACCTTAAACTAAACTTAAATTTAAAACCTAAACTTTAAATCTAACCTTAAATTAAACTTAAACTAAACCTAAACTCCTAAACCTAATCAGAACAAACTAAACCCTAAACTAAACCTAAAGCTAAATGCTAAACCTAACCTAAACTAAATCCTAAACTAAACCCTAAACCCTAAACACTAAACTAACCTAAAACCCTAAAGCTAACCTAAACCCTAAAACCCCTAAACTTAAAGCCTAAAACTAAAACCTAAACCCTAATCCCTAAACCCTAACCTAAAACAATTCTAAAATCCTAAACCCTAAAACCCTAAACTGTAAACCCTAAACCCTAAACCCGAAAAACTTGAAAAGCTAAACCTAAACTAAATAAAACCTAAAAGTTAAATAAATAAAAAATTCTAAACATAAATATAATTAAAAATTAATAAAGTTTGAAACATAAAAATATAATAAAATAAAAAATAAAAATAAAATAAAATAAAATAAAGAAAAACCTAAACTAAACTAAAAAATAAAATAAACTTAAGAATAAAAAACCTTAATGAAATAAAAACTAAACGGAAAATAAAAATAAAATAATCCTAAAATAAAATAAAATAAAAACTAAATAAAAATGAAAACTTAAAATATAAATTTAAAAATAAAACCTAAAAATAAAACCTAAACCATAAACTAAAAAAAAACTAAACCTAAACTAAATAAAATAAAATAAACTCAAATAAATAAACCAAAAAATGAACTAAACTAAAATGAATAAAACCTAAACCTAAACCTAAAATAAACCAAACCTAAACCTAAACTTAGACCCTAAATAAAATAAAATAAATTAAAAATAAACCTCAAGCTAAACTAAAAAATAAAACCTAAAAATAAACCAAAAATAAAAACCTAAAACTTACACCTAAAAAAATAAAATAAAAACATAAACCTAAACCTAAATATAAAAAATAAAACTTAAACCTAAAAAATAAAATAATAATAAAACTCAACTAAAAAATGAACTTAAACTTAAATCTAAACCTAAAAAAATAAACTAAAATTAAAATGCTAAACTAAAATAAATAAACCTAAAATAAATATACTAACCTAAATAAAAATAAAAAATAGACCTAAATAAAAATAAAAAATAAAATAAACTAAAATAAATAAAAAATAAACTAAATAAACTAAATAAACTAAATAAACATAAACCTACTGATTTACTTAATTTAAAAGAAAAAACATTAAACACTAAATCCTAAATCATAAATCCTAAACCCTAAACTTAAACCCTAAAACTAACCTTAAACCTTATATCCTAAAACTCACCCTAAACCCTAAACCTTAATCCTACAACCATAAATCCTAAAAAACCCTAAACCCCAAACCCTAAACCTTATCCCCTAAACCATAAACCCTAAACCTTAAATCCTAAACTTACAACCTTAAATCCTAAACCCTAAACACTAAACCCTAAAAATCGTAAACATTAAACCTTAAATCCTAATCTAACCCTAAACCCTAAAGCCTAAACACTAAACCCTAAAGACTAAACAATAAACCTTAAACCCTAAATCCTAATCCTAAACCCTAAACCCTAAAACCCTAAGCCCTAAAACCCTAAACACTAAACCCTAAACCCTAAATCCTAAATTTTAAAAACTTAAAAAGCTAAACCTAAACAAAATAAAACCTAAAAATAAAATAAATAAAAAATCCTAGACCTAAACAAAATAAAATAAACCTAAGAATAAAAAACTTAAATAAAATTAAAAGTAACTGTAAAATAAAAAAATAAACCAAAAATAAATCAAAATAAAAATTAAATAAAACTATAACTTAAAAAACTTAAAATAAACCTAAACTAACCATAAACCAAATTTAAACCTAACCCTAAACTAAACTAAAAAATCCTAAACCTAAACCTAAACCCTAATGCTAAACCTAAACCTTATACTAAACTTAAACCCTAAACCTAAACTCTAAACCTAAACCTAAACTAACCTAACTTTAAACCTAAACTAAACCTAAAATAATAAACTAAAATAACTATAAACCTAAACTAACCTAACTTTAAATCCTAAACCTAAATCTAACCTAAACTATAACTAATCCTAAACCTAAAACCTAAAACCTAAACTTAAACCTAAATCTAACCTAAACTTAAATTTAAACTATAAACCTAAAACCCTAAACCTTAAACCCTAAACCCTAAAACACTAAACCCTAAACCCTAAACTAACCCTAAATCCTAAACCCTAAACCCTAAAAACCCTAAACCCTAAAGACTAAACTCTAAACCCTAAACCTTAAACCATAATCTAACCCTATACCCTAAGCTAACCATAAACCATAAACCCTAAATCCTAAACCTTAAAACCCCTAAACTATAAAGCCTAATCACTAAACCCTATACTCTAAACCTTAAACCCTAAAACCTAAGACCCTAAACCCTAAAACTCTAAATTATAGACCCTAAACCCTAAACCTTAAAAACTTAAACTAAATAAAATCTAAAAATAAAATAAATAAATAAACCTAATCCTAAAGAAAATAAAAAAACAAAATAAAATAAAAATATAAACCTAAAATAAAAGATAAAATGCTAAACCTAAAATAGGAAATGAAATAAAATAATGTTAAAATAGAAGAAAACTGGTAAACTAAAACATATAAATATGAATAGGCAATAAAATAAAAACTAAACAAATAAAATAAATAAACTAAAATAAAATAAAATAAACTAAATAAACCTAAACCTTAAAATAAACTTTAAAATGAATAAAAGTAAAGCTAAACCTAAAAAAAAAAAATCCATAAACCTAACATAAAAATAAAATAAACAAAATAAAATAAACTTAAACCTAAATTAAAATAAATAAAATCTAAACCTAAACTTAAAATAAACTAAACTCTAAAACTTAATAAACCTAAACCTAAACCTAAAGAATGAGGAACATTGTGAGAATATCACATCAGACCGGGATCAATCTAGATGAAGCGTTTTCAGGTGGTGGGGGATCCCAGGAGGTCTTGGTGGATATGGAGGTGGTGGTAAGAGTAGTGGTGGTGGTTATGGAGGCAAGAGGAGCGATAGAGGTTACAAGTTGGGAGGGAGATGGGGGAGTATGATGGTGGAGGACTACCGAGAGCGGATGGGGATGTAGAAATTGAGGGATCGATCCGATGCTACTTATGGGCTGTGTCTTTATAGTAGAGATGGTTCTACTTATCTAGGGTTTTATCCCATTTCTCATGCTCATTTTTATCATATATCATGTGTCATAGAAAACTTGGGGTGATACTTTGGTTAATGAAATCAACATGAAGAAATGTTGAATCTGTTTGTTCCTTTAAAAAAAAGAAAACTTTAAACTTAAACCCTAAACCTACTAGTTTACTTAATTTTCTTTAAAAATAAAACCCTAAACCATGAGCTTGCCCACCATAAAATACACCCATCTGAATAACTTTTTGCACTAAACCCTAAAACCATAAATAAAAAAACTTAAAAAAACCCTAAACTAGATCCTAAACACCAGGCAAAATAAACTAAACCACTGGGCTTAAAACTCTGAGCCACTGGGCCTGAATAAGATCTGAGCCAAGACTAGCTCCTGACCATGGGCCAGGCTGACTGAAGCCTAAAGGCTAAGATCCTGAGCATATAGATAAGACCTAAAGATAAAGATAAAAGAATAAAAGATCAAAATAGATAAAGATAAAGATAAAGATGAAATGCACTAAAACTAGGCTAAAGGAAGATGTAAAGATAAAAACTAAGATAAAGATAAATAAAATAAAAAGATAAATAAACCTAAATAAGGTAAAATAAAAATAAGATATAATAATAAATAAAATAAATAAACTAAACCTAATGATAAAATGACTTAAAATATCTGAAAAAATAAACTAAAGCTAAACTAAAAAACCTAAAATAAAATAAATAATAACCTAAACTAAATAATAAAATAAATAAAACTAAACTAAATAAAATAACCCTAAAACTAAATTAAGAAAATAAATTAAATTAAAAATAAATAAACTAAACTAAATAAAACCTAAAATAAACATAAAACTAAAAAAATAAAATAGAAACCTAAACCTAAACCTAAAAATAAAAATAAAACCTAAACATAATTAAAAAAACTAAATCTAAACCACTAATTAACTAAACCTAAATGTAAGTAAGAATGAGGAACCTTGATAATAGGAACATCACCATTAACCACACTTAGTCTAGATCTGGCGGTGGAGGCCAAGGTAGAGGAGGCGATTATCATAATGGTGGTGGGGATCTAGGTCTTGTGGATATGGAGGTGGTGGTGGTGGTGGTTATGGAGGGGTGATGGAGGTTATAGTTGTGGGGGTGGAGGAGGGATAGATCGGAGATATGTGGTCAATCCTGCTACTCGAGAGACCGAGGTCATTTTGATGGGAACTAGATAAATTAAAAAAATGGCTGATCTGATCTGTTGCTTTTGGAGCTATGTCTTTATAGTAGTGACATTTCTACTTTTCTAGGGTTTTTCATTTGCTCTATGGGTGCTCTTTTTTGGTCTATGTCTTGTATCCTAGAAAGCATGGGGTGCTACTTGGTTGATGAAATCAAAAAGAATAAATGATGAAACTGAATTTGTTCTTTGTTAAAAAAAACCTAATCTGTAAACTAAAACAAACCCTAAAATAAAACTAAAACTCAAAACCAAAATAAAACTAAACCTAAACCACAAACCTACCATAAACCCATAAACCACAAAACCCTAAATCTATAACCAAACCTAAACAAATCACCCCAAACCTGGGCCTAAACCCTATAAACAGATACAAATTCTGGCAAGCCACTCTGAGCCTGGGCCATGAGGCTGGCCTGAGGAGACAAGCTGGAGTCACTGACCCTGAGGGGCCACTGAGATCTGAATACAGCCTGAATACTGGGCCTGAGGTGACCACTGAGCCCTGTAATCTTAGAGGCAGCAGATCCAGGCCTGAGGCTGGGCCTTGGGCCCTGACCGGGTGACCTGGCCCTGGGCCAGCAGGCCACTGAGGCTGGGCAAGCCTGGGCCAATACTGGGCTCTCTGGGTGACTCTGAACCCTGGTATGATAAAGATCAAGATAAAGATAAATAACACTGAGCAGATAAAGTAATAAATGTAAAAATAAAATCTAGGCTAAAGCCTCTAAATAAATAAAATAAATAAACTATAATAGCCTAAATAAATAAATAAAATAAACCTGGAATAAAATAATAAAATAAACCAAATAGAATAAACCTAAAATAAAATAAAAAAAACTAATTAAAAATGCCTAAAAAACCTAAAATTAAATCCTAAAATGGATTAAAAAATCTAAACTCTAAACTTAAAAAATAAAATAAAATAAAATAAACCTTAACCTAAAATAAAATAAACTAAAATAAATAAACATAAACCTAAACCTAAAATAAAACCTAAAGCAAACTAAATAAATAAAATAAAATAAATAAAATAAAATAAAACCTAAATACCTAATAAAAAAAACCTAAAAGCGTAAACCTAAAAGAAAATAAAACCTATTAAACTAAAATAAAAAATAAAACTAAACCAAAAATAAAATAAAATAAATTCAATAAGTAACCTAAATAATTTAAATAAAACCTAAACTAATAAATAAACCTAAAATAAATAAACTAAACTAGGAAATAAAAGTAAACTAAAAAATAAAAAATAAAATAAACTCAAATAAATAAAACAAACTAAATTAACTAAATAAACTAATCTGCAGTTACTTAATTAAAAAAATTAAATCCTAAATTCTGATCACTAAACTCTAAACCCAACTGACCACACCCTAAATCTTCCCTAAACCACCCCTACCCCTAAACTCCACCCCCACTAAACCTAACCACTAAACTAACCCACAGCCCCACTATAACCTAGGCCATGACCCCAAACCCACAAACCTACCCTAAACTCCCAAACACCCTAAAGCCTAACCTGAATGGGTGAACCTTGATGGGAAACATTATCATCAAGGCTCGGATCTTTACGTGGGGGTGAAGGTAGATGTCATGATTACGGTGGTGGTGGGGATCTAGAATTTGGTGGATATGGAGGTGGTGGTCAGAGCAGTGGTGGTTATGGAGGAAGTAAGAGCGATGGAGGTTATAGCTGTGCGGGTGGTGGAGGGAATGATCAGGTATATGATGGTAGATCTCGCTACTCGAGAGGCGGGGGTGGTTCTGATGGGAAATTGAGAAACTGAAGAATAATCTATCTGATCTATTGCTTATGAAACTATGTCTATATGGTAAAGATGGTTCTTCTTATCTAGAGTTTTTTATTTACTATATGGGTGCTCTTTTTTGATCTATATCATCGCTTATGTCTTAGAAAACATGGGGTGCTACTTGGTTGATGAAATTAAAAAGAAGAAATGTTGAATCTGAATTTGTTCTCTATTAAAAAAAAAACTTAAACCCTAAACCCTAAACTAAATCTTAAACCCTAAACCTAAAACCAAAACCCAAAACCAAAATAAATTCATAAACCCCAAAACCCTAAACCCAACCTAAACCACTAAAAAACCCTAAAACCTAAACATTAAAACATAAAACCATAAATCCTAAACCCACTGCATCCACAAACCACCCCTAAATCCTAACCACCCTAATCATTAAACCCTAAACTGCACTATCTGACCTAAACTAAACTAAACCCAAACCCTACACAAAAACCCTAAACCTAAACGAATAAAGATGTCATTAGGGTACATTTAAAGAATGACCTAATCTAACATAGTTATGGTAGTTAAAGAAAATGTCTTCAAGAGACTTTCCCTTGACTATTAGATATTTGAATTTAAGAAACCCTAACCCACTCATATTATAATACCATATATTATAGTATAATCTAGCATCATATATTTTTGAGCATGTCATGTTTTTTTGGATGTTATAAGATGTTTTGAAATGTTTTAATATATTATGGTATTGTGTCGTATAGTCTATTTTAATATAAATCATAAAAATATTGATTTAATAAATCAGATGATGAAATTTATTAAATTTGAAGTGAAAAGAATTAGGTTCTTTGTACCAAAGGTGTGCATACTTATAGTCTAAAAAGTAAGATTTTATATTCTAAATAAATATTATATAATGTAGCATAGTATAACATCATATATCATAATATATTGTTCTTCACATTTTAAATTATTTTAGTATTACAATACAATCATGCATTACTACACTAATTATTTATAAAATGTTGATTTAGACTCTAAAATGGTGGAATTTGGCCAAATTCATAATCGACAGAGCTTGGCATCATAATATATTATTTCAATTTAAAATATGTAAGTGATATGACTAAAATATATAGTTTTTTTATTTAGACTAATTTTATGATATTTTATCTTAAGAAATCCCTTGTGAACTGATATGCAATATAATATAATATAATATAATATAATATGTTATAGTAATGTATAATGATATCCATAACATAGTGTAGCATCATGCATTATAACATACTATTGTGTATTACTACTTATTATTTAACATATTTTAGTTTGTTATAGTATGATGTAGTTGAGTTTGTATTGGTATAATTCATAAAAATATTGATTTATAGGCTTAGATGATGGGATTTGGCCAAATTTAAGGTAAGTTTAGGGAACAACATTGGGGTTGTGCTATGGTGTGTCATTTAATCAAAAGTATGGAATTTTGTATCCAAAATAAATGTACATTTTTCAACCATATTTTATACATTTTATATTATCATTTTAAGGTGTAGTGCAAGATAATATATTATATGAAAGCATATTAAAATATAATGTACAAAACTATATAACCTCACATATATATGAATGTGGTGGTGTGTTATTAAATCTTATTGTACATTTTAGTATGTTTTACTTTTATTATAATAAGTTGGGTGGTCAAAACTCACAAAAAATTTAATTTTAAAGGTTGAGATAGAAGAATTTGCCCAAATTCATTGGCTCAAACATCACCAATTATGCTATTTTGTACCATTTCTAATAGAAAAATAACAATTTTACATCAAAATGAACATTAATCATTTTTTGAGAAAATTTTATTATTTTTCCTTTTAGAGTGATTCTAATGAGGTGTAATGTTGAACAATATATTATATTATAGCAAATTATAATATAACATCATATATTATAATATAATATAATGTGTTAATTCACACTATAATATGTTTAACATGATATTGTATAGTTAGTTTGAGCTTGCACCATCATAAATCATAAAATGTTGATTACAATGTTAAGATGATGTAATTTGAACAAATACATTATTAAGCTTTTGGTTTAAGTATTAAAGGTGTGTATAAGAGAAGAAATAGAATTTGATGAGAATTCCATGTCAAGGACATGGAGGGAGATCCGTTAGGGGATCACACATACATTGGACATGACATATGAGGGGTCTATGTCAAGGGCATAGAAGAAGCAAATATGTTGGGGATAATGTTTGAATTTGATTTGATAATACGATTTGTGGAAAGAAAATATTCTAGGGATAAGAATCTATAATATACTGGGGATTAAGCTCAAATTGACTTTAATTTATTTTGTTTTAATTGATTGGGAGGCATATCTGCTAGAGATATGGGCTTGAGTATGCTGGGGATCAGAGATATGAACCTTCCACTAGGGAAGCAGGTTCAGGCTATCCCCTAAGATTAGGATTTGAGTTTGATTTCATAGATTTTTTTAGGGATGTATCCGTTGGGAATAAGAGTTTGGTTGGATTTTTTTTAATTTAGACTCTACTAGGGGAGTTGGTTTAATTTGGCTCCACTTGAGAGGTTGGTTTTGAATTTTTTATTTGTCTGACTTGTTTACATATGATTTGAGGCTCCACTGGGGAGAAGGCTGTGATTTAACTCCACCGAGGAAAATTAGATTGGGTTTTATTTAATTTGAGTTAATGTATGGACCCTGTCAGTGTGCGATGAACCCACTAAGAAGGGGCTATATGACCTAACTCAGGTTTACAAATCCAAGGGGATCGTCTATCACCTGCGGGGTAGAGCTAGCCAACCTATGGGGTTGCCTTTCGATGTGCAATGGCTGTGCAAGGAAGAGGAATATCATACTTACATCTTCCAAAGTGAGAAACAATTGCTGCAGTGTTGGATGCACAAAAAATTTAATCTGACCTAGGGTGACTACTTAGTGAATGTCACTGGGGACTTCTGTCAACTCAAAAGTAGTTAGAATTAATTTTATCTTCATTTCATGTGATTTGATATGATTTGTTTGGTTTAGTTTGATTTTAAATTGAGGGCATATCTACTAAGAATGTGAGCTTGATCAAATTTAATATATTTAATTTATGGTCCATGTCAGTGTGCGATGGACCCACTGAGAAGGGGCTATATCGGACTTATCCTATCTCAGATTTACAAATGCAAAGAGATAGTCTACTAGTCGTGGGTAGAGCTAGCCAACCAAATGGGTTGGCTTTCGGTGTGTAATGGCTATGCTAGGAAGAAGGTGTAGCATATTTATATCTTCTAAAGTAGGGAAAAATTGCTGGGGTGACTTGTTGGTAGCAAAATAAATCAAACCTGACTTAGGGACAACTATTGAGTCAATGTTGTTGGGAACTTATGTCAACTTAAGAGTAGTCAGGCGATTCTTATAGGGAGTTTTATTGACACTACCCTAAAGATAAGATGTCTACTTAGGAAAAGATACTACTAAAAACATCTTCCTAATCCACAATTAAATATATATTTTGTTTATATCTTTATGTGGACTCTGTTAGTATGCGAGGGACCATATTGAGAAGGGGCAATGCCGACCTTGACCTATCTCAAATTTACAGGACCAAGGGAGAATCTACACATCCACAGGATGAATTATCTAACCACAAGGGTGGTGATTAGGAAAGGGGAACTGTCCAATTCAATAGGAACCCGAGTAGTGTCTAAATGGGATCGCAAAAGATGTGATCCAAATATAGTGCCCACATGGGAGGTGTTGCTAGGGATTTTATCATGAGCCCTAGAAAATAAATCTTATAGGTGTAAGATGTCCAACTCAAGCAGAAAGTGTAGCAGACTTACATCTACCATGAGTGGTGTATCCTAAGGTGTGAGAACCAACCAACCTAAGGTGTATCGATCAACATGAGTGGTGTATCCATCAGTATAATGAAAACCAACCAACCTAAGGTGCCCATCGGTGTGCAATGATCATTTTGAAAAGAAAGTGTGTAGGCTTATAACTTTTCAAGTATAACTGATCATCGGGGTAGTCTATCATCGGTGGGATAGATGATATCTGACTTAAAGCGACTACTAAGCAGGGAGCCTCAAGGAAGGACTAGACCCAAACTTGAAGTAGTTAGGAGGGAAGGAGCCACTAGAGGACCTATCTTAAATCTCAAATATACTCGACCAAATTAGTGCACGAAGGCTAATCCAAGAAGAAAGTGTAGCAGACTCACATCCTCTTAAACGAAGCCAACATGTGGTAACACACCACCGGTAAGGCCTACTAAAATAACAAGGCACTTATCGGTGTGTACTGAACAAGTAAAGAAGGAAAGTGTAGCAGACTTACATCTTCCTAAGCAAGAAGACCATTGGGGTGACACACTAGCAGGGTAGCTAGTTAGCCCGACCTAGAGCAGCTTCTGAGTGAGTATCATTGGGGGAATTATCTTAAGTTAGAGTAGCTTAAGATAAAAGATATGTGTTTATTTTACATGTTTGTATGTAGTTTGTGTTTATGTTGTTTCGATGAAGGTTAGAACATTTTCGGGTTCCTACCTAAACACATCGTGCGATTCACAAACAAGAATACTTTTAACATGGAAGAGATTGAATTCAAAATGGAATTTTCATTGATGATAATTATTTTCAAACATGATTTATTATATTTCTTTAAGTAGAGCCCATTGATTTGAAGCATTCGGTGCTCTATCTTATGATTAATAAGTTGATAAGATCCTCTTTGGTAAGCCTTCTCTATGGCAAAAGGGCCTTCCCAAGTGGGTTCAAACTTGGCTCCCATTTTACAATGGGCAACAATCGGTCTCCTTAGATCTAAAATAAGCTCTCCTACTTGAAAATCTCTAGGACATACCAACTTGTTATGAGCTTGAATCATTTTACCTTTTTACAACTCGAGGATTTGGCATGCTCGCAGGGGTTTCTCCTCGAAACCTTCAAGCTCTTCTAATCGCAACTTGACATTTTACTCTATTGTGATCTTGCTATCCACAGCTATCATTAGTGATGGGAGTTGAACTTCTAATGGTAAAACAGCTTCATACCCATACACTAAGGAGAAAAGAGTAGACTGAGTTGTAGTTTTATATGTGGTGCAGTAGGCCTATAAGGCTTCAGCTAACTACTTATACCACTATTGTTTATTATTGTCAAGTGTCTTCTTTAGTATTTAAATGAGCATTTTATTGAAGGCTTCTACTAAGCCATTTTCCCTCGAGTAGTTGATGGTTAAATATCTCCAATCTATTCTATGTCTCCAGGCAAAGTTGTTGATCTCAGTGCTCTTGAATGCAGTACCACTATCAAAGATATAATTCATCGAGGCACTCCAAACCTTTATACGATCTAGTTCTTAAAAAACTAAAGCACATGCTGAGTTGTGACCTCTATAAGTGGATCACCTTCGCCCATTTGGAAAAGTAGTTAGTAGCAGCTAAGACTGATGGCCCTTAGAAGAAAGAGGATCAATAGGACCCACTATGTCGGTACCCCAACACTTGAATGGCCATGAGGCCAATGTAGGATGTAGAATGTTGGGTGGTTGGTGTAGGACCACACTGTGTATTTGACATTGGTGGTATCACCTAGCCATATCCATGGATTGATAATTTGCCTCAGCATGGATTAGATGATGGTTGAGGTAATAGAGTGTGTTTTCCTTCTCTTCGTAATTGTCTTGGGCCAACAAAGCACCAAGGTAGTCTTCTAATACAATAGTATAAAGTATGAGTAGCTTGCCTGAGATAGGGGCTGCTAGAACTGGTGGCGTCATCAAGTAAACCTTAATGTCTTCAAAGGCATGTTCATACTTATCTTCCCACTTGAACTTGGTGTCCTTTTTGACAAGTGCTGAGAATGGATGATATGTTCCCGATAAGTTGGATATAAAGCATCTTACATATGCCAACCACCCTTGGAATGATTTGAGTAGAGTTAAACTTTTAGGGGTGGCATTTCTAATATCGCCTTAAGCTTCTCCGGATCGATTTGGATTCCCTGGTGTTAGACAACAAACTCATTGACATAGCAGGGGGGTTCATTTTGAGGTTATATCTACTCCAAATGCATACTTCAGGGGGTTCATTTTGAGGTTAAATTATCTTAAATGTTTGAAAATTACTCTCAAGTCAAAGTGATGGTCTTTTATTTCTCTACTTTTGAGCACAAAATCATCGACAAAGCACTCAACTTGATGATGAATGAGTTCATCGAAGATTTGATTCATAGCCCGCTGGTATGTAGCACTGGTATTTTTAAATCTAAATGTCATGACCTTATAGTAATAGATTCTGGTCGGGATTTTAAAAGTAGTTTTTCTTTCATCTTCAAGGGCCATCTTTATTTGGTTATATCCAAATGAGCCATCCATGAAAGAGAATACTACATGAGATGAGGCAATGTCCACCATCAACTCCAAGATTCAGAGTGGAAATTTATCTTTTCAACATGCCTTATTTAAATCCCTAAAATCAACATGAATTTTCCCATTCTTTTTCTTAACTAAGGCGATGCTGGCTAACCAAGAAGGGTATTTTTCCTCTCGAATGAAGCCAGCATCGATCAATTTCTTGACTTCATAAATGACCTGTCGTTCAATGTCTAATTGCATGTGTCTAGGAGCTTGCTTGATAGGGTTAGAAGTAGGCTCTATTATTAGTTTATGGACTGCTACGTTAAGAGCCAATCAAGACATCTCTTCAAAACTCCATGCAAAGCAGCCCTTAAACTCAGTCAATAGCCTAACTAAGTCATTAGTTTCAATTTTATTCAATAAAGAAGTGATGTATATTGGATGTGGATCTTCTTTAGTTCCTAAGTTGATTTCCTTGAGCTCGTCGATGGTTGACTTGATCTCTTCTTCGAACTCTGGTGGTGCATCTTTGACTTCAAAATCATTTAGATCATATGAAGTTTCTAAGCATAGCTCCTTAAATGAGTTAATGTGATTTGAAAAGAACCTATTTGATTCCAAATGATTGGTAATGACTAGCGTGTCGTCATCATCGTGGACCTTGTCTTGACTTGATCCATTGATTGAGAGCTTTTGTATTTATTCTTCCATATTCTTTTGAAGTTGTTTGACCTATGCTTTGACCAAGTATGTGAGATTAACCCTTTCTCTCTAAATTATGAACACAAAGCAAGTACCAATCAAAAGATAATTCTATTAAATCTTTATATGAATAATCCTCAAGTTTTGCATCAACTTCTTGACTTGAGGATGATGCTCCCAAAAAGAACCCTTGAGTCTTCACACTTGTGGATGACTTAGGAATCTCCTTAACTACCAAGCCCTCAACTTTTTGAGAGGAAAGTGGGGTCAGAGCTAAAGTTTCCAACTGATGCCCAACTGTTTCACATATAGACTTGGATACACTTATGCTTTGCTTTGGAGCCCGATCTTCATCGTTATCTGGCTCAAGTGTCACCTCGAAGGGAATCCACTGCTGAGAAGAGCTAGCTAGTGTGCTAACCATATAAGACTCACCCTATGAACTAGATTCTAAGTCTATATGAATAGCGGGTGTAGTCCTGGTATCTGGGACATACCTTTTATCGGGTGGCCCAATAAGGAGGTTTTTCACCCCTAGGACTGCCTCTAAACTGGCCTCTTCCTCTGCCTAGTGGAGGTCAGGTCGTCCTACCCATATGTTCTCATGGAGTAATAAACTATGGGTGAAAACTAATGTCAGGCTTCGATTCCTCCTCCAAGTCTATTTCCGCACCCTTTTATTTTCTTTTACATATTCTCTTTTCTTCAGTTTTTCTTTTTCTCTTTCTTTTTCATTTTCTTTTTCTTTTTTTTTTAAACTTTGGCCATGTTCGTGAGAATAGACTTGCAAATTTTGAGGGAGGTAGTAAGCTGCATCCTCATATATGCTGACCTCATGAACTGTAAATGGCTTGAGATCTCTTTTACATAGTAGACGATCTCACCTCTCATAAACTTCATACATTAATGTTGAAGGAATGGAATTATGTTGTTCTTTTGTATCCATGGTTTCCCAAGCAAAGCATTGAAAGATGTATCCGAGTATATAATGTGAAACTTGGCTTCGCTCTTCCAATCATCTATCTCCAAGGTCAACACTATAGAGTCTAAGGCTTGTTGACCTCACTTTTGGAGTGCGAATTCAATATCTTGACAGTCTTCTAGACACTATGACTTCTCTAGACATAAGACACTTCTAACAATTAGGTAAACACTTAACCTAAGTCTAAGGACTTAGAAGGGTTAACCACAGGATTAGGTTATGCCTTAGGGATTAAGATAATCCACCTACACTACAACTTAAATCCAATCCATGTACACCTTCTAAAATGAAACCTCAAGTTCAATTCAAACATCAAATTAAAATCTAAATCGAAACCCAAATTTCAAAACCAAATGATTGAAGCCCATAATCAAATCCAAACTTGAAACCCTTTCTATGCCATATGACCTATCCCATGGACTTAGCTAAATCTTAATCCAAATCAATCCAAAATTAATTGATTTTCTCATAATCAATTTATATCTTCAATCATCTTCCTAAATCTAAATCAAATATACACTCAAATGATCAAAACTAAATCAAACTAAATCAAATTAAATCAAAACCCTTCCTAAGCCATATGACCTATCCCATGGACTTAACCAAATCTTAATCCAAATCAAGTAAAACTCAATTGATTTTCTCACAAATCAATCATATTTTTAATCATCTTCACAAATTGAAATGAACTTAATATATTTAAATCATCAAAACTAAATCAAACCAAATTAAAATCCAAATCTAAGCCACATGACCCAACTTTATGGACTTAGCCATATTTCTTCATTCCAAAACCCAAATTCAATTGATTTTCTCATGAATCAATCATACCTTTAATTATATTCACAAATATAAAATAAATCTACAATCATCAAGCCAAACCAAAATCAACCCATGTCAAACCCAACTTAACCCTTTTGACTTGAAATATTCAAATGAACCAAAACCCATTTGAAACTAAGCCAATTACAATTGAATTTATATATCAATCCCAAATCCATATATAAACTCAACTAAATCAAACTCAACCAAAAATTAAGCCAACTAAACCTAATTGGTCAACTTGACCCAAAGTGGCCAATTTGATCTATTTGAGCAAAGTTCTAATCCTACCAAAATTGGATTGAACAAAGCCGATCAAAACCTCCCATCATAATTATTGATCACCCTAGGTTGATCAATTGTCACAAATTAGGTCAAACCAAGTCAACTTGGTCATTTGACCAAGTCAACCCCTTATCCAATATGAACCCTAACTAGCCAAACGCAGCCAAAGCCAAATCCCTTGAAACCAATGATTCATACCAAATCAAAATCAATATTTGAATATGACTTGACCTTCAATTGAGTCAAACCAAACCCAATTGTCCCTCTTAACCCAAGTTGACCCAAATTGACCTAAAAGACCAAATTGGGTTAAATTAAAATATAAACTAAATTAATTACAACCAATGACTCAAGTTCATTCCAAATTGATTGGTAAACTTGACCAAAGCCATGATTGGACCCAATTGAAACCAATCGACCTACATAGCCCAAATTGACCTAAAGGTTCAGGTTGGCCAAAATCAAAACCAAATCTAAATTAATTGAAATCAAAGCCTGCAATCATCTTCAATTGGTTAACTAAACCCAAACCAACACCCAACCCAAGCCAATTTGGCCAATTCAATCAAATTGGTCAACTAAACCCATTTGACTCAAATAAATTCAAATGATCCAAAATCAAATCTAAGCCAAACTAAACCAAACTAATTGAACCAATACATCCCAAATAATCATATGAACTTGGCCCAACCCTTGGTTTGACCCAATTTGACCAATTAGTCAACTTGACCAACCTAACCCAATTTGACATAAATGAGTCAAATTGAGGCAAACCTAACCAAATCAACTCTAATTGAATTGAAATTTGGGCTAACCCACTTTTGGCTCATTTCAAATCTGCCCAAGTAAAATCTAATGCCAAATGATCATTCTACCATTGGGTCATTTTTAGGTGTACCTCTACCTTTTTTAACATAAAGCAAATCTAATACATCTACTCTCCTAATCGGGTCATCGGACGGTCGATGCTTTATGTGGCCAAACCATCTAAGGTGACTCTCTAATCTTATTTGCCACTAGAGCTACTCTAAGTTTTTCCCGAACATACTCATTTCATATTTTATATCTAAGAGTATAGCCACTCATCCACTTGAGCATCCTCATCTCTGTAACACTTAACTTAGTCTTATGCTTCTCTTTTATTGGCCAACATTCTGCACCATAAGTCATTGCAGGTCTTACCACTATC
Organism: Cymbidium sinense; assembly: GCA_021442155.1. Lineage (NCBI taxonomy): Eukaryota > Viridiplantae > Streptophyta > Magnoliopsida > Asparagales > Orchidaceae > Cymbidium > Cymbidium sinense. The sequence continues at coordinate 341,886,110 of CM038214.1, read as the reverse complement.
TTATAAAATTTTCCCTTAAGTTTAAGCGGAACTTTTCTATCACATAATAGACCAGATGCATTCCTCCACTTCAACCATCCAACTTGAATTCTATTAATTATATCTCCATCTATTTCACCATCAATTGAACAATAGAGCCTAAATATCTGAATTGCTCACTCTTATTAATAGCTTGTTCACCTAATGTCAGAACACTACCACTAGAACTTTTACACCTAAAATTACACTCGATATATTCAGTTTTAGATCTATTTAAACAAAAACTTTAGACTCTAATGTTGAACTCCATAATTCAAGTTTCTCTTGGATTCCCTCTCTTGTCTTATCAACAAAAGAATGTCATTAGCAAAAAGCATACACCAAGGTACATCTTCCTGTAAATGCCTAGTAAGAACATCCATAACTAAAGAAAAAAAGATAAGGGATTAAAGTTGATCCTTGATGTAATCCAACTAAAATAGGAAAATTTTTTGTCAATCCTCCTTGTGTTTGGACACAAGTAAGAGCTCTAGTATACATATCTTTAATGACTTGAATATAACCAATATTAATTCCTTTCTATTCTAGAACTCTCCAAAGAACATCTCTTGAAATATTATCATAAGCTTTCTTTAAATCGGTAATTATCATATGTAGCTCCTCCTTACTTTCTCCATACTTCTCCATCAAACCTCTTAACAAATGTATAGCTTCCATAGTAGATCTTCCTGGCTTGAAACCAAACTGATTATGAGAAACTTTTGTATCACATCATAACCTATGCTCAGTTACTCTCTCCCATAATTTTATTGTATGACACATTAACTTAATTCCTCCATAATTTGCACACTCTTGTGCATCACCTTTATTCTTAAATATCGGAACCGACAAACTCTTTCTCCACTCATCTGACATCTTTTTAGTCTTTGAAATAGCAGTAAAAAAACCTAAACCAAAATAAAATATTAAAATAAAATAAAAACATAAACTAAAACATAAACTAAAACCTAAACCTAAACCTAAAAAAACTAAACTAATATCAAATAAACAAAAACCTAAACTAAACTAAAATAATAAAAAAACCTAAATAAAATAAAAACTAAACTTAAAATAAAAATAAAAAGAAAATAAACCTAAAAAATATAAAAAATTAAATTAAATAAAAACCAAAATATAAACAATAAACCTAAAAATAAACCCTAAAAATAAATAAAAAAATAAAACATTAACCCTAAACTAAAAAAAAAACCAAAATCTAAAATAAAAATAAAATAAACTGTAACCTAAACTAAAATTAATAAAACCTAAACCTAAAATAAACTAAACAAACTAAATAAAATAAAATAAACTAAAAAAAGCCTAAACTTAAACTAAAAAAATAAAACCTAAAAATAAACCAATAAAACCTAGAACCTAAACCTGAAAATAAAATATAACTAAACCTAAAAATAAATAAAAAACTAAACCTAAAATAAAATAAAATAAAAAAACTAAAAATAAACTTAAACCTACCTACACTAAAGATAAACATAATAAATAAATAAACCTAATAAAAAATTAAACTAAATAATAAAATAATACCTAAAATAATATAAAATAAAATAAACTAAAATAAATAAAATAAACTAAATAATACCCAAACTTTGGGTTTAGATTTTAAAAAATAAATAAAAGATAAAAAGATCCTGACCCACATCAGACCATAAAGACCCTACCCTAGCTCTGGCTAAACTTCCTTTGCCCACCCTAAACCCTGGGCTCAAACCCAAACCCTAAGCCTAAACTAACCCAGGCCATGGGCTTTAGGCTTACCCTCTGACCCTAAACCCCAAACCCCAACCACCCTAAACCACTGACCCAAGGCCAAACGTTAAACCCTAAACTGGGCCAGCTAGTTAAAACCTACCCAAACTAATAATAATTAACCTTAAACTAAACCTCAAACCAAAACTAAACTAAACATAAACTAACATTAAATATAAAATAAAACTAAACTAAAATAAACATAAACCTAAACCTAAACTAAAAAATTAAAATAAATAAATAAAATTAAATAAAAATAATAAAATAAATTTAAATAAAGATAAATATAAAATAAACTAAAAATAATAATCTAAATAAACTAAATAACCAATATTTTGCTTGGTTAAAAAAAAACCACTAGGCCACTAGGCCCAGATCCTCCCACCCTAAACCCTAAAATGACCCTGGGCCTAAACCCTAACACTAAACCCAGGCCTAAACCCACTAGCTGACCATAATCCTGAGCCCTAAATCTGACTAACCACTCTCTGGGCCCAGGCCCTGAGTCAGGCCCTCAATCTAAAGCTAGGCCATGGGCCCTAAGTGACCTTAAGGCTATGGGCCCTAAAGATCCTACCCTGAGGCTGGATCCTCACCTAGGCTAGGCCACGGACTTGCCCTGGGCCCCTGACAACCCTGATGAACCCAGGCCACCCAGGCCCTAAACCTAAACCTGGGCTCTAAAACGTTGGGCAAACCTGGGCCCACCTGACCTGGGCCACTGGGCTCCCAGACCCTGAGCCAAACCCTAAACCCTGGGCCACACCCCAGATCCTAAAACTGAGCTAAACTAAATAAGACTTAAAATAAGATAAATGACTTAATAGATAAGATAAAATAAAACCTAAACTTCCTAAAAACTAAATCAGATAAATAAACCCTTAAACTAAATTTAAAGATAAACCTGAATAAGTCTTAAATAAAATAAAGCTACATAAGAAAATAAAATAAAATAAACTTAAAATAAAATGAAATAAAACTAAATAAAACTTAAACCTAAAATAAACCTTAAAATAAAACCTAAAAAAAATAAATAATAAATCATAAATCCTAAACAAAAAAAACCAAAACTTAAAATAAAAAATACAAAATAAAATAAACCTAAACCTAAACTAAAATAAACTAAACTAAAATAAATAAAACATACACCTAAAATAAAACCTAAAGTGAAACTAAATAAAATAAAATAAACTAAAAACAAACCTAAACCTAAACCAAAAAAATTAAAAACCTAAACCTAAAAAACAAAATAAAAATAAAACTAAATTAAAAATTAAACCTAAACTTAAACCAAAACCTAAAAATAAACTAAAATAAAAACCTAAACTAAAATAAATAAACTTAAAATAAATAAACTAAACTAAATAAATTAAAAAATAAACCTAAATAGAAATAAAATAAAATAATCTAAATAAACTAAATAAACCTAAACCTACAGGTTTACTTAATTAAAAAAATTCATAACTAAATCCTAAACCCTAAACCTTAAACCCTAAACCCTAAACCCTAAAAAACCCTAAACCCTTAACCATAAAAGCACTAGCCCTAATACCTTAAACCCTAAACCCTAAACCCTAACCCTAAACCTTAAACCCAAAACCCAAAACTTAAAGCTAAAGTAACTAAATATATTAAAAAATAAACCTATACCCTAAAACCTAATAAAGCTAAACCTAAACCTAAACCCTAAGAATGGGAAGAACCTTGATGGTAGGAACATCACCATCAACAAGACTCAGTCTGGATCTGGCGGTGGAGGTGAACACAAAGGCGGAGGTTATCGTAGTGGTGGTGGGGGATCTAGAGGTGTTGGTGGGTATGGAGGTGGTAGTCAGAGTAGTGGTGGTTGTGGAGGCAGAAGGAGTGACAGAGGTTACAGCCGTGGTGGTGATGGAGGGAGAGATCGGGGATATGATGGTGGATCCCGCTACTCGAGAGGTTGGGGTGGTTCTGATGGGAACTGGAGAAACTGAAGAATAGCTAGTTCGATCTACTATTTATGGAACTATGTATTTACAATAGAGATAGTTCAAGTTATCTAAGGTTTTTGATTTGCTCTATGCCTACTCATTTTTGATCTATGTCATTGTTTGAGTCTTAGACAACTTGGTGTGTTACTTGATTAAAGAAATCGAGAAGAAATGTTGAATATGAATTTATTCTACATTAAAAAAAATCATAAACCATAAACCCTAAACTAAAACATGAACCCTAAACCTAAAACCTAATCCATAAACCCTAAACCACTAAAATCCTCACCTAAACCCTAAAACCCACACTAAAACTTAAACCATAAACCCTAAATTTCAAACCCAGAAAACCCTCCAAAACCCACCTAAACCCTCCCTCCACTCCCTAAACACTAAACCACCACCCCCTCTAAAGCTAAAACTTAAACCTAAACTAAATGGGACATAAAATAAAATAAATAAAACCTCAAATAAATAAAATAAAATAAAATAAAACATAAACTAAACTAAACCTGAAAATGCTACTAATATCAAATAAATAAAACCTAAAACTAAAAATAAAACCTAAATAAATAAAACTAAACCTAAAATACAAATAAAATAAACCTATAAAATAAAATTTGGCAAATAAAAACCAAAACTAAAGAATAAAGAAATAAATAAAAAATAAAATAAAATAAAACATAAACCAATAACTAAAAAAAAAACCTAAAATAAAAATAAAATAAACTTAAACCTAAACTAAAATAAACTAAAATAAAATAAATAAAACCTAAACCTAAACTTAAAATAAACTAAACCAAAACCTAAATCTAAACTAAACAAAATAAAATAAACTAAAAAAATCCTAAACCTAAACTAAAAAATATAACCTAAAACTAAACCTAAAATAAAAACCTAAAACTTAGACATAAAAAATAAATAAAAACCTAAACCCAAACCTAAAAATAAAAAATAAAACCTAAACCTAAATAATAAAATAAAAATAAAAATAAACTAAAAAATAAACCTAAACCTAAACCTTAAAAATAAACTAAAACAAAATACATAAATAATAATAAATAAACCAAAAATAAATAAATTAAACTAAATAAAAATAAAAATCAACTTAAATCAAAATATAAAATAAAATAAACTAAAATAAAAAATTAAACTAAATAAACTTAAACGTAACTATTTACTCAATTTAAAATAAATAAATAATTAATTAATTAAAATAAAATGAAAAATCTTTGACCCACCTAAACTCTTACACTTGTGACTCAAAATACCCCTCTTTACACCCAAACCCAAAACACCCCAGGCCCTAAACCTCTAAAACCCTAAATCCCCAGGCCCTCCACTGACCTAACCCAAACCTACTCCCACTGACCCTAACTGGGCTAAAGATCATAAAGCTATAGGCCTGGGCATGAATACAGGCCCTGAAACTGAGCTCACAAACCCAAAAAATCCTAACTGAGCCCTGAGCCAAATACTGAGCCTACTGCCACTGACTTGGCTAAACTGAGCTGGCCTGATACTGATGACTCTGACCCTAGACACTGGGCCTAGCCCTGACCACTAGGCCAAGATCCTAGCCAGACCATGAGCCACTAAACTGACCTCTACCTGACTGACCTCTGACTCAGGCCCTGAGCTCTAACCCTGGGCCCAAAATAGTGACCTGGATCCACACCCTACTTAAGCTGAGGCCTGACCTTCCCTCCAAAGACCCACACTGGTTGACACCTGGGCAAAACCCAAACTCAATAACCCCAGGCCCCAACCCAGACCCTAAACCTGTCTAAAACACTAAAACCCAACCCACCCTACCTACCCTAAAACCTAAATAAACTAAATAAGATAAATAAATAAAATAAACAGATAAACTAAAATAAATAAAGCTAATAAATGAAATCAAAATAAAATAAAGAAACATAAAAAATAAAATAAACATAAAGAAACCTAAAATAAAATAAAATAAAACTAAAAAACCTAAACATAAAGATCTAAAATAAATAAATAAAACCCCACAAAGTAAAAAAATCATAACTTAAAAAAAATAAACAAAGTAAAATAAACTAAGCTAAAATAAATAAAATCTAAAATAAACTAAACCTAAACCCTAAACTAAATAAAATAAAATAAACTAAAAATAAACCTTAACCTAAACAAAAAAATTAAACATAAAAATAAACCTAAAAGCTAAACACAAAAGAATAAAACCTAAACCTAAGTATGAAATAAAAATAAAACCTAAACCTAAAATATAAAATAAAATAAAAAAAAATAAACATAAACTAAACCTAAACAAAAAAAATCTAAAATAAAAACCTAAACTAAAATAAATAAACCTAAAATTAATAATGTAAACTAAATAAAAATAAAAAAAATATAAATTAAAAATTAAAATAAACTTAAATAAATAAATAATAAACTAAATAAACCTAAACCTATCAGTTTTCTTAATTTTTTTTCAAAAAAAAAAACTTTAAAACCCAAACCCTACTAAATCACGGACAACTACCCTAAACTATACTAAATCTAACCCTACTGACCTGACCCCTAAACCTCTAAATCTAAATATAACTAAAGCCTCCACTGAGGCTGAGCTGGACTAAACCTGATGCTACCATCTGACCGGTTCCCATGACTATAAACTCCTTGACCACTAAACTAGCCTTAGCTGAGCACTATAAAATAAACCTAAAACTGACCTGGGACTCTTAAGACCCTAGGCCTAGCCACAGGCCCTACCAAAAACTCTGAACCACTGGGCCCAGGCCACTAAACTCCAGTGAAACAAGATCAGCCCTGAGCTGATCCTCTGACTGCAGGCCCTGGGCCCACACCTGGCCAAAAGTCTGGGCTCAATGGATCCTTTAACCCTGGGCCAACAGGCTAACTCTACTAAATAAGATCTAAATTTAAAATGGATTTGAAACCTGAAAAAAAATAATAAAATATAATAATTAAAACCTAAATTAAAACCTAAACCTAAAGAGAATAAAATAAAATAAATAAATAAAATAAATAAAAACCTAAACTAAACTAAATAAAAAACCCTAAAATAAAAACTAAACCTAAAATAAAATAAAAGCCTAAAATAAAATAAAATATAAACTAAATAAAACCGAACCTAAAAATAAACTTAAAAATAAAACCTAAAAATATTTAAACAATAAGACCTAAACATTAAACAAAAATAAGACCTAAACCAAAAATAAAAATAAAATAAACTTAAACCTAAACTAAAATAAACAAAACTAAAATCTAAACCTAAAATAAACTAAAACTAAACATAAACTTAAACCCCAAATAATATAAAATAAACTAAAAATAAACCTAAACCTAAAAAAAAAACATAAAAATAAACCTAAAATAAAAATGTAAAACCTTAATCTAAAGAAATAAAATAAACACCTAAACCTAAACCTACAAATAAAGAATAAATCTTAATACTAAAAAATAAAATAAAAATAAAAATAAACCTAAACCTAAACCTAAACTTAAAAAATAAACTAAAATAAAAAAACCTAAACTAAAATAAAAAATGTAAAATAAATAAACTAAACAACAACAACAATAACAACAACAACAACAACAATCCATGGTGTACTATTATGTGTTAAATTCTCATTCAATTCAAGTATATTAAGGTCATTTTATATACATCTTAACCATGAATTTTTAGGTCTACCTCTACCTTTCTTAACATAAAGAAAATCTATTGCATCTACTCTCTTAATCGTGTCATTGGAAGGCCAACGCTTTATGTGGCCAAACAATCTAAGGCCACTCTCCCTAATTTTTTCTGCCATTAGAGCTACTCCAACTATTTCCCGAACATACAAATTTAGCATTTTATCTCTAAGAGTAAAGTCACTCACCACCTGAGCATCCTCATCTCTGTAACACTTAACTTAGTCTTCTCTTTTTTATTGGCCAACTTCACCATAAATCATTGCAGGTCTTACCACCATCTTATAAAATTTTCCCTTAAGTTTAAGCAATACTCTTCTATCACACAATAGGCCAGATGCATTACTCCACTTCAACCATCCAACTTGAATTCCACTAAAACCATCTCCATCGATTTCACCATCATTTAGAATAATATAGCCTAAATATTTGAATCGCTCACTCTTTTTAATGACTTGTTCACCTAATGTCACAACACCACCACTATAACTTCTACAACTAAATTTACACTCCAAAAATCAACTAAACTAAATAAAAATAAACCTAAAAAAATTAAAAATAAATGAAATAAAATAAATAAAAAATAAACTAAATAATTTATATCAACCTAAGCCTACTAGTTTACTTAATTTAAAAAATAAAAAAATAATAAAATAATAAAATAATAAAATAATAAAAAAAACCTTAATCCTCAACCTAAACCCTAAAACTAACCCTAAACCCTAAACTCTAAACCCTAAACCCTAAACTTTAAACCTTAAACCCTAAACACTAAACCTGTGCCTAAACCCAGAGCACTAAACCCCCAAATCCTAAACCTAAAATCTGATCAACTAAACCCTAAACAACCTGGCCACTAAAACTACAAAAACCTAATAAACCAAAACCTAAACTAAATAAAACCTAAAATAAAATGGCATAAAACCTAAATAAAATAAAGAAAATAAGATAAAATAAAACCTAAACCTAAATGTAAAATAAAATAAAATAAAAAAATAAACTAAAATAAATAAAACCTAAACTAAACTAAAAAATAAAATAAACCTAAAAATAAAAAAACCTAAATAAAATAAAACTAGGCATTAAAAAAAATAAACCTAAAATAAAATAATATAAAAACTAAATAAAAACCTAAACCTAAAAAATAAATCTAAAAGTAAAACTGACAAATAAATTAAAATTAAAACCTAAACCATAAACTAAAAGAAAAAACCTAAACCTTAAATAAACAAAATAAAATAAACCTAAACCAAAACTAAAATAAACTAAATTAAAATAAATCAAACCTAAACTTGAACCTAAAATTAACTAAACCTAAACCCTAAACTAAATAAAATAAAGTAAACTAAAAATAGACCTAAACCTACACTAGAAAAATAAAACTTAAAAATAAACCTAAAACCTAAACCTAAAAAAATAAAATATGAACCTAAATCTAAACCTAAAAATAAAAAATAAAACTTAAACTTAAAAAATAAAATAAAAAAAAAATAAACTAAAAAAATAGAAAGCATAAACCTAAACCTAAAAAATAAACTAAAATAAAAAACCTAAACTAAAATAAATAAACCTTAAATAAATAAACTAAACTAAATAAAAATAAAAAACATACCTAAATAAAGAAAATGAACTAAAATAAATAAAAAATAAACTAAATAAACCTAAACATACCGGTTTACTTAATTTAAAAAAAAAAACCAAAAACCTAAACCCGAAACCCTAAATCCTAAACCGTAAACCCTAAAACTAACCCTAAACCCTAAACCCTAAACCTTAAACCCTAAACTAACCCTAAACTCGAAAAACCTTAAACCTTAAACACTAAACCCTAAGCCATAAACCATAAAACTCTAAACCCTAAACCCTTAACCCCAACCCCTGAACACTAAACCCTAAACCCTAAAAATTGAAAAACTAAACCTAAACTAAATAAAACGTAAAAATAAAATAACTAAAAAATAACTTAAACCTAAATAAAATAAAATAAAATAAAACCTAAGCCTAAACATAAAAACAAAATAAAATAAAAAATAAAAAATAAAAATATAATAAATAAAAACCATAACTAAACTAAAAAAATAAAATAATCCTACAAATAAGAAGCTTAAATAAAATAAAAATTAGCCGTAAAAAATAAACCTAAAATAAAATAACATAAAAACTAAATAAAAACCTAACCTAAAAGATAAATCTAAAAGTAAAACTGATAAATAAATTAAAATTAAAACCTAAACCCTAAACTAAAAAAAAAACCTAAACCTAAAATAATTGAAATAAAACAAACCTAAACTAAAACTAAAATAAACTAAACTAAAATAAATAAAACCTAAACCTAAACCTAAAATTAACTAAATCTAAACCCTAAACTAAATAAAATAAAGTAAACTAAAAATATACCTAAACCTAAACTAGAAAAATAAAACCTAAAAATAAACTTAAAACTTAAACCTAAAAAATAAAATAAGAACCTAAACCTAAACCTAAAAATAAAAAATAAAACTTAAACTTAAAAAATAAAATAAAAATCAAAACAAACTAAAAAAACAAAAACATAAACTTAAACCTAAAAAATAAACTAAAATAAAAAACCTAAACTAAAACAAATAAACCTAAAATAAATAAACTAAACTAAATAAAAATAAAAAATAAACCTAAATAAAAAGAGAAAAATAAAATAAACTAAAATAAATAAAAAATAAACTAAATAAACCTAAACTTACCGGTTACTTAATTCAAAGAAAAGAACCTAAAACCTAAACCCTAAACCCTAAACCCAAAATCCTAAACCCTAAACCATAAAACTAACCCTAAACCCTAAACTAACCCTAAACTCTAAACCCTAAACCCTAAATCTTAAAACTTTAAGCCTAAAACCTAAACCCTAAACCCTAACCCTAACCCTAAAACTTAAACCCTAAACCTTAAACCCCAAACCCTAGAACCCTAAATCCTAAACCCTAAGCCCTAAACTAATCCTAAACCATAAACCCTAAACCCTAAACCCTAATCCTGCTAACCTTAAACCCTAAACCCTAAACCCTAAAATCTCTAAACCCTAAACCCCAAACTATAACCTTAAACCCTAAATTCTAAAACCCTAAACCTTAGATCCTAAAAACCATAAACCCTAAACCTTAAACCCTAAAACCATAAATCTTAAATCCTATTCCATAAAACCTAAACCTTAAACCCTAAACCCTAAACCCTAAACCCTAAACCCTTAACCCCAAACCCTAAACCCTCAACTAACCCAAAACCCTAAAAAGCTAAGAACTTAAACTTAAATTAAGTAAAAGCTAAAAATAAAATAAATAAATAAATAAATCAAAAATAATAAAATAATATAAAATAAAAACCCAAATTAAAGCCTAAACTTAAACCTAAAATAAATAAATATAACCTAACTAAAATAAAATAAATAAAATCCTAAACTAAGCTAAAAAATAAAAAACCTAAATAAAATAAAAACTAACCTAAAATAAAAATAAAATAAACCTAAAATTAAATAAAATTAAAACTAAATAAAAACCTTAACCTAAAAAAGAAACCTACAAAGAAATAAACAATAAACCCTAAACTAAAAAAGAAAACTAAACTTGAAATAAAAATAAAATAAACCTAAACATAACTAGAATAAACTAAACTAAATAAATAAAAAAACTAAACCTAAACCTAAACTTAAACCTAAACCCTAAAAAAAAAAATAAACTAAAAATGGACCTAAACATAAAAAATAAACTAAAATAAAGAACCTAATCTAAAATGAATAAACCTAAAATAAATAAACTAAACTTCAACAACAACAACAACAACAACAACAAGCCATTATCCCACTAGGTGGGGTCAGCTACATGAATCCTTCATCTCCATTGTGTCTTATTATGTGCCAATTCAAGTATACTAAAGTCATTTTTTATACATCTTAACCATGTCTTTTTAGGTCAACTTCTACCTTTCCTAACATAAGGCAAATCCAATGCATCTACTCTCCAAACCGGGTCATTGGACAGCTAATGCTTTATGTGGCCAAACCATCTAAAGCCACTCTCTCTAATTTTATTTGCCACTAGAGCTACTCCAACTTTTTCTCGAACATACATATTTCGCATTTTATCTCTAAGAGTAAAGTCACTCATCCACCTAAGCATCCTCATCTCTATAACACTTAACTTAGTCTCGTGCTTCTCTTTTATTGGCCAACATTCTACACCATAAGTCGTTGCAGATCTCACCATCATCTTAAAAATTTTCACTGAAGTTTAAGCGGTACTTTTCTATCACATAATAGGCCAGATGCATTCCTCCACTTTAACCATCCAACTTGAATTCTACGAATAACATGTCCATCTATTTCACCATGATTTTGAACAATAGAGCCAAAAAGTCTAAATCGCTCACTCTTTTTAATGACTTGTTCACCTAATGTCACAACACTACCACAATAACTTCTACAACTAAAATTACACTCCATAAATAAACTAAACTAAATAAACATAAAAATAAATCTAAACAAAAATAAAAAATTAAACTAAAATAATAAAAAAATAAACTAAATAAACCAAAACTAACCAGTTTGCTTAATTTAAAAAAAAAAATCTAACCCTAAAACTAACCCTGAACCCTAAACTCTGAACTCTAAACCCTAAACCCTAAACCTACAACCCTAAACCCTAAACCTTAAACCCAAAACCATAAAAACCTAAACCCTAAACACTAAACCCAGAGCCCTAAAACCTAAAACCCTAAACCCTAATCCCTATAACCTAAACCCTAAACCCTAAAACCTATAACCATAAACCCTAAACCCTAAACCCCAAACCCTAAACACTAAACCATAAACCTTAAAAACCTAAAAAACCTAAACCTAAACTAAATAAAACCTAAAAATAAAATAAATATATAAACTTAAACCTAAATAAAATAATAAAATAAAATAAAATAGATACATAAATTAAAACATAAACTTAAACATAAAAATAAAATAAAATAAAAAATTAAAATGAAACTAAAATAAAATAAATAAAAACATAAATTGAACTAAAAAAATAAAATAACCCTAAAAATAAAAAACCCAAATAAAATAAAAACTAAACATAAAATAAAAATAAAATAAACTTTAACCTTTAACCCTAAACCCTAAACTCTAAAAATCTAAACCTAAAGCAAATAAAACCCAAAATTAAAAAAAACCTAAACCTAAATAAAATAAAAAATAAAATAAAATAAAAACTTAAACTAAACTATAAACCCAAACCTAATAAAATAATAAAATAAAATAATAATAAAATAAGTAAAAACCTAGACTAAACTAAATGTAAAATAAAATAAAAATAAACCGAAAATAAAATAAAATAAAATAAAAACTAATTTAAAACCTTAACCTAAAAAATAAAACCCAAAGGCTAAACTAAAATTAAAAAATTAACCTAAAATAAAAATAAAATAAACAAAATCAAATAAACTTAAACCTAAACTAAAATAAAGTAAACTTAAATAATTAAAACCTAAACCTAAACCTAAAATAAACTAAATCTAAACCCTAAACTTAATAAAATAAAATAAACTAAAATAAACCTAAACCTTAACTAAAAGATAAAACTTAAAAATAAAACTAAAATAAAATCCTAAAACCTAAACCTAAGAAAATAAAATAAAAACCTAAACCTAAACCTAAAAAATAAAAATATAACCTAAACCTAGAAATGAAATTAAAATAAAACTAAACTAAAATAAACATAAACCTAAACCTAAACCTAAAAAAATAAACTAAAATAAAAACCTAAACAAAAAAATAAATAAAAAATAAATAAACCAAGCTAAATAAAAAATAAAATAAACTAAATAAAATAAAATAAATAAATAAAAATAAATAAATAAAAAACTAAATAAAGTAAATAAACCTAGACCTACTAGTTTACTTAATTTTTTATTAAAAAAAAACCCTAAACCCTAAACCCTAAAACTAACCCTAAACCCTAAACCCAAAACCTACAACACTAAGCCCTCAACCCTAAACCCTAAACCCTAAACCCTGAAAAACCCTAAACCCTAAACCCTAATCCCTAAACCCTAAGACTAAACTCTAAACACTAAAAGCATTAACCTTGAAAACCTAACCCTAAGCCCAAAATCCTAAACCCTAAACCCTAAACCATAAATCCTAACCCTATACCCTAAACCCTAACCCAAAACTCTAAACACTATACCCTAAACCCTAAACCTAAACTTAAAGTAACTAAATAAATTAAAAAATAAATAACCCTAAACCTAAAACCTAAACTAAACCTATAAACCTAAACCCTAAGAATAAAGTGAACATTCATGATAGAACAAGTGCTCAATCTGATCTAGGGTGAAGGTGAGGCGTTATCGAGTGGTTGGAGATCTAGAGGTGTTGGTGGATATGGAGGTGGTGGAAAAGTGGTGGTGAGAGAGATCGAGATATGATGGTGGATCCCTAATCGAGAGAATAGGTGGTTCGTGGAACTAGAAAGCTAACAACCGATCCGATCCGCTTAACTGTCTTTACAGACAGTTAGTTATCTAGGGTTTTTGCTTTTTCATATGCATGTTCTTTTTTTTATCTATGTCGTTGCTTATGTCTTAGAAAACTTAGTGTGTTACTTGGATGATGAAATTGAAAAGAAGAAATGTTGAATCTGATTTTTCTAAAAGCTAACTCCCTAAAACCTAAACCCTAAACCTTAAAAACCCTAAACCCTAAACCCTAAACCCTAAAACACTAAAACCTAAACCCTAAACCCTAAAACCTAAACCCTAAACCCTAAAACCTAAACCTTAAATCCTAAACCCTAAACCTTAAACCCCAAACCCTAAACCTAAACCCTAAACTCTCAACTAACCCAAAACCTTAAATCCTAAATAGCTAAAAAACTAAACTAAACTAAATAAAATGTAAAAATAAAATAAAGAAAAAATTTAAAACTAAAATAAAATAATAAAATAATATAAAAACCCAAAATAAAACCTAAACCTAAACCTAAAAGGAAAATAAAATATAAAAATAAAAAACCTAAACATAATAAAAACTAAAATAAAATAAAAATAAAATAAACTTAAAATAAAATAAAGTAAATAATAAATAATAACCTCAACCTAAAAAAAACTTTAAAATAAATAAAGAATAAAACCTAAACCCTAAACTAAAAAAAAAAACATCTAAAGTAAAATTAAATAAACCTAAACCAAAAAAATAAACTAAAGTAAAATAAATAAAACTTAAACCTAAACCCAAAATAAACTAAACCTAAACCTAAACCTAAACACTAAATAAAATAAAATAAACCAAAAAAAAACCTAAAATTAAATTAAAAAATAAAACCTAAAATAAACCTAAAATAAAAACCTAAAAACTAAACCTAAAAAAATAAAATAAAAACCTAAACCTAAAAATAAAAATAAAAAATAAAACCTAAACAAAAAAAATAATAATAAAGTAAAACTAAACTAAAAAATAAACCTAAACCTAAACCTAAACCTAAACAAAATAAACTAAATAAACCTTAACCTACTAGTTAACTTTATTTAAAATAATAATATTATTATTAAATAAAATAAAATTAAAAAAACCCTAACCCTAAACACTAAACCCTAAACCCTAAACCCTGAACCCTAAACCTACAACCCTATACTCTAAACCCAAAAAATTAAAACCTTAAATCCTAAACCCTAAACCCTATGCTAACCCTAAAACCTACAACCTTAATCCCTTGAACCTAAACCCCAAACCCTAAACTCTAAACCTTAAACCCTAAAAACCTAAAAACCTAAACCATAACTAAATAAAACCTAAAAATAAAATAAATCAAAAAACCTAAACCTAAATAAATTAAAAAAAATAAAAACCTAAAAATACCTAAACTTAAACCTAAACCTAAGCCTAAACCTAGATATACAAATAATATGAAATAAAAAATAAAAACAAAACTAAAATAAAATAAATAAAAGTCTAAAGTAAACTAAAAAATAAAATAAACCAAAAATAAATAACATAAATAAAATAAAAACTAAACGTAAGATAAAAATAAACTAAACTTAAAATAAAATAAAATAAAAACCTAAACCTAATAAATAAATCTAAAAATAAAACCTAAAAATAAATAAAAAATAAAACCTAAACCCTAAAATAAAAAAAATGTAAACCTAAAATAAATAAAATAAAATAAACCTAAATGTAAACTAAAATAAATTAAACTAAAATAATAAAACAAAACCAAAACCTAAAATAAACTAAACATAAACCCTAAACAAAATAAAATAAAATAAACTAAAAATAAACCTAAACCTAAACTAAAAATAAACCTAAAATAAAAACCTAAAACCTAAACATAAAAAAACAAAATAAAAACCTAAACCTAAGCCTTGAAATAAAAAAAAAACCTAAACCTAAAAAATAAAGTTAAAATAAAATTAAACTAAAAAAAATATAAACATAAACCTAAACCTAAAAAAATAAGCTAAAATAAAAAACCTAAACTAAAATAAAGAAACCTAAAATAAATAAACTAAACTAAATAAAAATAAAAAGAAAAATATAAAATTAATAAAACTTAATAAAAAATAAACTAACTAAACCTAAACCTACCGGTTTACTTAATTTAAAAAAAAACAAAAAAACCTTAAACCCCAAACAATAAACATAAAACCCTAAATCCTAAACCCTAAACCCTAAACCCTAAACCATAAAACTAACCCTAAACCTACAACCCAAAACTTACAACCTTAAACTCGAGACCTTAAACCCTAAACCTACAACCCTAAATGGTACCTAGATTTGGCCAACAAGTCCATAGTGTACTTGTGGGATGGAGCTTTAGCTTTAATAACCTTATAGGACCCAATGATTTGGTTTATAATTAGAATCCTCAAGATGTTGATGTTCTAGATGCTTAGAGTAATGGCTAACTATATAATTAGTGCCTCATATTTGTTGGTGCAAGGATTAGAGATGATATGAGAATCTCATCACATCTCGCCTAGAGTTAAGAGAACTATTCTTTTCTTGAATATAGATTATGGTTCTTCTCTCTTTGAGAGGAAGCAACATCAAAGTACATCTCCCAGAAGGAATGCTAGTATCCTTAAGTACATGATTTGTTCATCGGAGGTCATCACAAAGAGAGTCAGTGGGGTGCTAAGAAATCTAGCTTGTCCTTTCACGCATGAGGGTATGAAGGTAATGTCAAACTAGAGGATCATGGAGTTGTGCCAACCGCCTGATGCCCTATGTCATGAGATAGTATATTAGATTAATCCTAGAGATTAAGTTCACCTTATAAGGAAGCATGTAGTTTTATAGCTTTTGGAATGCAAAGATTAAAGATAAGCAATGCATTTCAATTGGTGGATAATTAGCTTTAGTTAGGATTAGATGACGATTAAGGTAGTAGAGTGTGTTTTCCTTCCCTTCATCATTATCTTTGGAAAATAAAGCACCAAGGGAGTCATCTAATGCAGAGTATAAAGTATGAGTAGCTTGCCTGAGATAGGGGTTATTAGAACTAGTGGCAACATCAGGTAATGCATGATGTCTTCAAAGGCATGCTCACACTTATCATCCCACCTAAACTTTCCATCCTTTTTGATAAGTTGGATATGATAACTGCCCTTGGAATGATCTGAGTTGAGTTAAACTTTTATAGGAGGCATTTCAAATATTGCCTTGATCTTCTCCAGATCGATTTTAATTCCCTAGTGGGGACAACAAACCCAAGGAATTTCTCTGAAGCTACTCTGAATGTACACTTCAAGGGGGTTAATTTTGAGGTTAAATTGTCTTAACTGTTCGAAAACTACTCTCCACTCAAAGAGATGGTCTTTCTTTTCTCTACTTTTGACCACGAGATCATCGACATAGCACTTGACTTGATGATGAATGAGTTCATCAAAGATTCAAGTCATAGCCCATTGGTATGTAGCATCATTTTAAGTCGGCATGACCTTATAGCAATAGATTGATGGGTTCTAAAAGCAATGTTCTTTTCATCTTCCATCTTTATTTGGTAATATCTAGATGAGCCATCCATGAAAGAGAAGACTACATGAGATGAGAAATGTCCACCACCCTCGAGATTGGAAGTGGAAATTCATCTTTGAACATGCCTTATTTAAATCTAAAATTGATGCATATGTGAATTTGGCCATTCTTTTTCTTAACTAGATGATGTCACAACCAGTAGGTATTTTTCTTCTCGGATGAAGCCAGCATCAATTGGTTTCTTGAATTCATAAATGATCTATTGTTCTATGTCTAATCAAATGCATCTAGGATCTTGCTTGATAGGGTTAGTAGTAAGCTCTATTACTAGTTTGTGGACTGCTATGTCAGGAGCCAATCCAAGCATCTCTTCATAACACCATGCAAAGCAGTCCTTAAACTAAGTCAATAGCCTAACTAAGTCATTCATTTCTATTTCATTCAATAAATAACTGATGTCTATTGCATGGATCTTCTTGTTCTAAGTTGATTTAAGCTTATCAACAGTTGACTTGATATCTTCTTTGAACTCTAGCAATGAATTTTTGACTTCAAAATCATCTAGATCATCTGAAGCCTCTAAGCACAACTCCTCATATGAGTTAATGTGATCTAAAAAGAACCTATCAAATTCCAAATGATTGGTAATTACTAAGCAGTAATCATCATCATCATTGGACCCAATTATATAAATCCTAGTCTTGATTGAGAGCTTTATATTTGTTCTTTCATATTTTCTCAAGTAGTCAACCGCTTTGATGAAATATGTGGATTAACCTTTTCTTTGCTATATTATGAACACAAGACAAGTACCAATCAAAAGGTAATTCTATTAAATCTTTATATGAATAATCCTCAAGTTCTACATCAACTTCTTGACTTGAGGATGATGCTCCTAGAAAAACCCACTGAGTCTTCACACCTGTGGATGACTTATGGGCTTCCTTAACTACCAAACCCTCAACTTTTTGAGAGGAAAGTGTGGTTAGAGCTAAGGTTCCCAACTGATGCCTAACTATTTCACATATAAGACTCATCCTATGAACTAGATTCTAAGTCTATATGGATAGTAGGTGCACTAATGGGACATATCTTCATTGTGACCACAAGGAGGTTTTCCACCTGACTCCCTGAACCCTCTTCCTCTACCTTAGAGGTCAAGTCATCCTACCATATGTTCAATGGAATAATGAACTATGGGTGGAATCAATGTCGCCCACTTCCTCCAAGTATATTTCCACCCCCTTTTATTTTATTTTTCATTTTTTATTTTGTTTTCTTTTTTATTTATTTCTTTCTTTTTCTTTTTATTTTTATATTTCTTTTATTTTTAAATTTTAGCCAAGTTCATAAGAATAGACTTGTTGATTTTGAGGGAGGTAGTAAGCCACATCCTCATATATGCTGACCTCGTGAACTATAAATAGCTTGAGATCTCCTTTGACACAACTAGACGATCCCACCTCTCATGAACATCATACACTAATGTAGAGAGGATGGAACTATGTTGCTTCAGTCTACCAATCATCTATCTCCAAGGGCAACACTGGAGCCTAAGGCAGGACCTTACTTTGGAGTGCATTCAATCTTTCCATCTTAAACTAAGGAGTCTTCTAAACTAAGACTTCTAGTTAAAGACACTTAACAATTAAAACATTTAACCTAAGCCTAAAGACTTAGAAGGGTTAACCATTGGATTAGGTTATGCCTTGGGATTAGATAATCCACCTACCCTACAACCCAAACCAATCCATGTTCACCTTCTCAAACCAAACCTCAAGTTCAATTCAAACATCAAAAAATTCAAATCCAAATGTAAATGAAACCAAATGATTGAAGCCCATGATCAAAACTCAAACCCTTCCTAAGCCATATGACCTATCCCATGGACTTAGCCAAATCTTAATCCAAATAAATCCAAAATCAATTGATTTTCTCATAATCAATTTATATCTCTAATCATCTTTCTAAATATAAATCAAATCAACATTGAAATGATCACAACTAAATAAAATTAAATCAAAACCCTTCCTAAGCCATATGACCAATCCCATGGACTTAGCCAAATCTTAATCCAAATCAAGTCAAACTCAATTGATTTTCTCATAAATCAATCATATTTTCAATCATCTTCACAAACTTAAATGAAATATACATTTAAGTCATCAGAACTAAATCAAACAAAATCAAAATCCAAACCTAAGCCACATGACCCAACTCCATGGACTTAGCCAAATTTCTTCATTCCAAACCCCAAATTCAATTGGTTATCTCATGAATCAATCATACCTTCAATCATATTCACAAATATAAATGAAATATACAATCATCAAGCCAAACCAAAATCAACCCAAGTCAAACCCAACTTAACCCTTTTAACTTGAAATGTTCAAATGAATCAAAATTCATTTGAACCCAAGTAATTGCAATTGAATTTATATATCAATCCCAAATCCATATATAAACTCAACTAAATCAAACTCAACTAAAATCAAGCCAACTAAACCCAATTGGTCCACTTGACCAAAGTGGCCAATTTGACTTATTTGGGCCAAGTTCTAATCCTACCCAAATTGGATTGAACCAAACAACAAAACCTCCCATCATGATTGTTAATCACCCTAGGTTGATCAATTATCACAAATTGTCAAACCAAGTCAACTTGGTCATTTGACCAAGTCAACCTTAACCCATATGAACCTAAACTAGCCAGCAACCTAAGCTTCCTTGAAACCAATGATTCATACCAAATAAAAATCAATATTTGAATATGACTTGACCTTTAATTGAGTCAAACCAAACCTAATTGGCTCTTGACCTAAGTTGACCCAAATTGACCTAAAAGACTAAATTGGGTCAAATCAAAATATAAACCAAATTGATTGCAACCAATGGCTAAATTCATTCAAAATTGATTGTTGAACTTGACCAAAGTCATGATTGGACCCAATTAAACTCAATTGACCTTTAGCCCAAATTGACCTAAAGGTTCAAGTTGGCCTAAATCAAAACCAAATTCAAATTAATTAAAAACTAAAGCCTACAATCATCTTAATTGGTCAACTAAACCAAACCAACCCAAGCCAATTTGGCCAATTTGGTCAAATTGGTCAACTTAACCCATTTGACCCAAATGAATTTAAATGAACCAAATCAAATATAAGCCAAACTCCAAACCAATTAAACCAAAACATCCCAAATAATCATATGAACTTGGCAATCTTGGTTTGACCTAATTTGACCAATTGGTCAACTTACCCAAACTCAATTTGACCTAAATGAGTCAAATTGAGCCAAACCTAACCAAATCAACTCAAATTGACTTGAAATTTAACTAACCCAATTTTGGCTCATTTCACTGCCAAATTAAATCCAATGCTAAATGATCATTCTACCCTTGGGTCAATGCATCACATGAGACAAATCAATGTAAATGGTCATTTTTATTCCTTGGCCACTTGGTACTCTCCCAATGGTCCACCTAGGCACCTAGATGCAACAACAATGGGTGGTTGGGTCGACCATGACCCATGGGAGGTGAAATCACCTCACTCTCCCCATTGGAGCATTTGAAACCCATAGGACACCCACGATTCATCCTTGGCAGCCAACTCCACACCTTCAAACAACCAAGCTGAGCTAACTCACCTCCTTCCTTATACCCATGACTCCCTGAGATGGTTAGATGACCACTAGAAGCCAAACCCAAACCCACCATTCGATCAAGATGAATGGGGGTATACATCCTCTTGTTTCCACTCAAACACACACAAAAATCATTCCTTAGATCCCTAGCTACCCAAGACAAGATGCTAGAGCCATTCCCTAAGCTCCCAAGCTTGTTCCTAAATCAAAAAATTCCATTCCCATTAGTCTCGAAATAGGACACTCCCATTTCCAACCTAACTTACCCATTTCTCAATCAAACTTAAATTAACTTTGCACGCACCTTTCCTAGGCCTCATCGAGCAAGAACAAATTATCTCCTAAGCTTCTCGAGCACCGGAGGTGGGACTTCGATCAAAGTCGAGCTCCAAATCATTGGTTCGTGGCCTTCTGAGTGAACATCGAGGAATTGATCCAATTATTGCTCAATAAGGATTCAACTCAGCTAGATGAAGCTTCCTCAATTTTTTGAGCCCTTGATATCCGAGGTGCTTTCCAAACTCATCTAGGCAAAAAATGGGTTGGAGCTTTTTGAAGAAAACTTGCATCTCATGTGATCTTGACCATTGGATCCCAGCTAATTGATGTTGTGAAGGTGTGGGATCCTTTTGGAGTTGATCCAAGATCAAAGCTCGATCAAGTGAGCAATGGAAACTCATTCTCCTCTGTGATGTTAGATCACCCACCATCCCTTCAATCAAATGGATGCGTGATTAGATCCACTAGATTGATATGATTTAATCTATTAAGCTATGGAATTAATCTGGTCATCAGATCAAATGGCATGAGAAAGCATCCTACCAACCCGAAGTGATAAGTTTAACAATCGTGGTCTCAAGTGGAAAGCCATGCATTAGCGCCATGTGGCACTAATAAGATTATGCTTTAATTAGGCAATTAATCATTTTTAATGGCTGAAACTTCTAAAAATCATAAAAAGATTATAGAGAAATAAAAAAAATGCAAATAAATACTCATTTTAAAGGTATTTCATAGGAGAATTAATTAAAAATGATCTTAACTAATTTTGAATAGAATTAGGTTTGATATAAAATTAATTAGCTTAATTACAACTTAATCCCAAAATTTGTGGGTTAATTTAATGGGATGACCTCTGCCTCATGATTTTCTTGGGATTTATTGCACTTAATTAGAAAATTGATTAAGTAAAGCTTAACTACTCTTTTAAGTTAATTGATGATTAATTAATCCATGAATAGTAACAAATTAGTTAATTAACCCAAACCCCTAAACCCTTAACCCTTAACCCTTAACCCTTAACCCTTAACCCTAAACCTTAAACCCTAAAACATATAACCATAAACCATAAACCCTAAACCCTAAACACCAAACCATAAACCCTAAATCTTAAACCCTAAAAACCTAAAAACCTAAAAACCAAAATCTAAACTAAACAAAACTTAAAAATAAAATAAATAAAAAAACTTAAACCTAAATAAAATAAAAAAATAAAAAAATAAAAACCTAAACTTAAAAATAAAATAAACTAAAATAATGTAAATAAACACTTAAACTAAACTAAAAAATTAAAATAAACCTAAAAATAAAAAACCTAAATAAAATAAAACCCAAACTTAAAATAAAAATAAAATAAACCTAAAATAAAAAAAATAAAAACTAAATAAAAACCTAAACCTAAAAAATAAACCTAAAAATAAAAAAAATTAAAACATAAACCATAAACTAAAAAAAAAATATAAACCTAAAATAAACAAAATAAAATAAACCTAAACCTAAAATAAAATAAATAAAACCTAAAACTAAACCCTAAAATAAATAAAATAAAATCAACCAAAAATAAACCTAAATCTAAACAAAAAAATAAAACATAAAAATAAACCTATAATAAAAAACTAAAACCTAAACCTAAAAAAATAAAATAAATCTAAAAATAAAAAATAAAACCTAAACTTAAAATGAAATAAAATAAAACTAAAAAAAAATAAACATAAAAACTTAAACCTAAAAAAAATAAACTAAAATAAAAAAATAAACTTAAATAAAAACTAAAATAAATAAACTAAACTAATAAAATAAAAATTAACCTAAATAAAAAAATAAAAAATAAAATAAACTAAAATAGATAAACTAAATAATCCTAAACCCTAAACTTAATAAATCCTAAAATTAAACCTAAACACCCTATCCATAAATTAACCTAAATTCTAAAACTTAAATAAATAAAATTAAAAAACCTAAACTTAAACCAAAATAATAAAAATAAAACTTAAACTAAACTAAACCTAAACCTAAACCAAACTATAAACCCTAAACTAAACCCTAAACCCTAAACCTAAACCACTAAAATCCTAAACCTAAACCTTAAACCCTAAACCCTAAACCTAACCTAAACTTTAAATCCTAAACCTAAACTAAATAAACCCTAAACCTAAACTTAAACTATAAACCCATAAACTCTAAAACCTAAACCTAAAACTTAAACCTATAAACTTAACCCTAAACCTAAACTAAACTCCTAAACCCAAACCTAAACCTTAAATAAACTCTAAACCCTAAACTAAACCTAAAATTTAAACCAAAATTGTAAACCTAAACCTAAAACCTAAAAATAAACCTAAACCTAAATTAAAAAATAAATAAATAAACTAAACCTAAATAATAAAATAAAATAAAATAAAACAAAAATAACTTAAACCTAAACCTAAAATAAAAAATAAAATAAAAAATAAAAAACTAAACTCAATTAAAAAAATAAATAAAATAAGTTAAACTAAAAAATAAAATAAACCTAAATAAAATAAAACTAAATGTAAAATAAAGAAAATAAGAAAAAATTAAAAACTAAATAAAAACTTAAACTTAAAAAATAAACCTAAACCCTAAACTAGAAAAAGAAAAACTAAACCCAAAATAATCTAAACTAAAATAAAAAAAACCTAAACCTTACCCTACAAACTAAATAAAATAAAATGAACTAAAAATTAATCTATACCTAAAAAAAACATACAAATGAAACTAAAATAAAAACTTAAAACCTAAAAAAAATAAATAAAATAAAAACCTAAACCTAAAAATAAAAAATGAAACTTAAACCTAAAAATAAAAATAAAAAATTAAACTAAACAAAAATAAACTTAAACATAAACCTAAAAAAACTAAACTAAATAAAAAGACTTAACTAAAATAAATAAACTTAAACTAAATAAAAAATAAAAAAATAATCTAAATAAAATAAAAATAAAATAAACTAAAATAAATAAAATAAACTAAATAAACCTCCTACCGATTAAATTTTTTTAAAAAAAAAAACCCTAAACCCTAAACTAACACGAAACCTCAAACCCTAAACCATAAACCCTAAACCCTAAACAAAATAAACCCTAAAACCCTAAATCAAAAACCCTAAACCCTAAACCTAAACCTAACCCTAAACCTAAACCCAAACCATAAACCTAAACCTAAAGTAACTAAATAAATTAAAAAAACCTAAACCCTAAAACTTAAACCTAAAACTTAAACCCTAAGAATGGGTAGAACCTGACAAGAACATCACCAACTAAGCTCCCTAAATCAATGGAGGTGAAGGCGAGGTGGTGGTTATCGCAGGGTGGTGGGGATCTAGAGGTGCTGGATATGGAGGTGGTGGTGAGTGGTATGGTGGAGGAGCAAGAGAGATTATAAATGTGGGGCAGGGAGAGAGAGATATGATGGATAGCTACCGAGACGGTGGTTTTGATGGAAACTGGTGAAACTAATGGATGACCAAACCGATCTACTGCTATGGAACTATGTCTTTACAATAGAGATGGTTATAGTTATCTATGGTATTTGATTAGCTCTATGCGTGCTCAATTTTGATCTATGTTGTCACTTGTGTCTAAAAACTTGGTGATTACTTGGTTGATGAAATTGAAAAGAAGAAATGTTGAATCTCAATTTATTCTCTATTAAAAAAACCTAAATCCTAAACCCTAAACCTAAACCCTAAACCTTAAAACCCTAAACCCTAAACCTAAAACCTAAAAAGCATAAACCCTAAAACCTAAACCCTAAACCTAAACCCTAAACTAACCCTAAACACCCCTAAACCCCAAACCCTAAACCTAAACCTAAAGTAACTAAATAAATTAAAACATAAAGTTATACCCTTAAACCTAATAATAAACCTAAAATAAAACCTAAGAATAAAAAACCTTGATGACAAACAATCAACTAGGCTAAGATCATGGTGGAAAGGAGGTGGAAAAAGTGGTGGTGGGGATCTAGAGGTATATGGAGGTGGTGGTCAGTAGTGGTGGTTATGGAGGTGGAAGAATGAGGTTAACCTATGGTAAGGGAGAGATCGAGATATGATGGATACTGAGAGGCTGGTTCTGATGGGAACTGAGAAATAAGAATAACAATAACTGGTGCTTATGGAACTATGTCTTTATAAGAGAAGGTTATATTATATAGGTTCTTGATTTTTCATGCCCATTTTATAACTATGTCATCACTTATGTCTTAGAAAATTGGGTGTGTTACTTGGTTGATGAGATCAAAAAGAAGAAATGTTGAATCTGAATTTATTCTCTATTAAAAAAAACCCTAAACCCTAAACCCTAAACCTAAACCCTAAAACCCTAAATCCTAAAACCCTAAATCCAAAACCCTAAACCCAAAAAACCCTAAACCCTAAACCCTAAAAACCTAAAAACCTAAACCTAAAAAATAAAATAAAAATTATACTCAACTAAAAAATAGACTTAAACTTAAACCTAAACATAAAAAATAAACAAAAATAAAAAAACCTAAATTAAAATAAATTAAATTAATATAAATAAACTAAACTAAATAAAAATAAAAAATAAACATAAATAAAAATATAAAATAAACCTAAATAAAAATATAAAATAAACTTAAAAAAATAAAAATAAAAATAGACTAAAATAAATAAAAAATAAATCATGTAAACCAAATAAACTTGAACCTATAGGTTTACTTAATTTATAAAGAAACCCTTAACCCTAAATCGTAAACCTTAAACCCTCAATGGTAAACCCTAAAACTAACCCTAAACCCTAAAACCTAAACCTACAACACTAAACCTAAAACCAAACCTTAAACCCTAAACCTTAAACCCTAAACCTTAAACCCTAAACCCTAAAACCTAATCCCTAACTCTAAACTGAACCTAAAGCATAAACCATAACCTAAACCCTAAATTAAACCTAAACTAAAACCTCCCTAATTAAACAAACCTAACCCTAAACCTAAACCTAAACCCACAAATAAAACTCTAAACCTAAACCCTAAACTCTAAAAAATCACTAAACCTAAACCCTAAAAGCATAAACACTAAAACCATAAACCTAAAACCTAAACCCTAAACCCTAAACTTAAACTAAAACTAAACCCTAAGCCCTAAACCCAAACCCTAAACCTAAACTAGTAACAAATAAATTAAAAAATATCCTAAACCCTAAAACATAGTAAAACCTAAACCTAAACTAAACCTAATGGGTAGAACCTATGATGAACATCATCAACTGGCTCCCTAGTTGGGAGTGGAGGTGAAGTGGAGGTGGTATTATGCAGTGGTGGTGGGGATAAAGTGTTGGATGAGGTGAAGTGGTGGTTATGGAGGTGGGAGAAGCGATGGAGGTTACATCCATGGTGGTGGGGGAGAGATCGGTGACATGATGGTGCATCCGCTACTCGAGAGGTGGGAAGGAGAACTAAAGAACAACATCCAATATGCTTTTATGGAATATGTCTTTATGAGAGTTCTAGTTATCTGGGTTTTAATTTTTCTATGCATTTCATTTTATCTATGTTGTCGCTTGTGTTCTAGAAAATTTTGGGTGTTACTTGGGTGATGAAATTGAAAAGAAGAAATGTTGAATCTGAATTTGTTCTCTATTAAGAAAAATACCAAAAGCTCTAAACCCTAAACTAAAACTTGAATCCCAAACCTAAAACCTAAGCCTTAAACCCTAAATCCTAAACACTGAAAATGAAAAAAATGAAATAAAAATGCAACCCTAAACCCTGAACCCCAAAACTAACACTAAACCATAACCCCATAACACTAAACCTATAACCCTAAACCCTAAACCCTACAAAACCTTAAACCCAAAACTCTAAACCCTTATCCCTAAACCCTAAACCCTAAAAGACCTTAACCCTAAACTCTAAACCCTAAACCCTAAATAAACCCTAAACCCTAAACCCTAAAAAACACCAATCCCTAAACCTAAACCTAAAGTAACCAAATAAATTAAAAATAAACTTAAACCCTAAAACCTAATAAACCTAAACCTAAACCCTAAGAATGGGTAGAACCTTGATGGCAAGAACATCACCATAAACCAAGCTCAGTCTAGATCTAAAAGGAGGAAAAGGCGAGGCTAGTTATCAGTGGTGGTGGGGATCTGAGGTGCTAGTGGATATGAAGGTGGTGGTCGAGCGGTGGTTTTGGAGGCTGGAGGAGCGATATAGCTATGGTGGTGGCGAGAGGACATGATGTCGGATCTGCCACTGAGAGGCCGAGCAATTGTGATGGGAATTATAGAAATTGAAGAATGGTCAATCCGACCGCTACTATAGAACTGTCTACAAGGAGACAATTCTAGTTCAGGGTGTTTGATTTTTGCTCTGAGTGCTCATTTATCTATGTCGTCGCTTGTGTATTAGAAAACTTGGTATGTTACTTGGTTGATGAAATCAAAAAGAAGAAATATTGAATTTGAATTTGTTCTATATTAAAAAAATAATAAAAAAACTTAAATCCTAAACTAAAACTTGAACCCTAAACCTAAAACCTAAACCCTAAACCCAAAAAATAAAAAAAACTAAACCCTAAGTCTTAAAAAACTCTAAACCCTAAACCCTAAAAGTATAAATAATAAAATTATAAACCCTAAACCCCAAACCCTTAATTTAAACCTAAAGTAACTAAATAAATTAAATAATAAACCTAAACCCTAAGAATGAGCATAACCTTGATGGCATGAACATCACCATCAACCAGGCTCAGTCTAGATATCGCGGTGGAGGCGAAGGCGAAAGCAGCAGTGATCGCAGTGGTGGTGGGGATCTGGAGGTGCTGGTGGATATGAAGGTGGTGGTCAGAGTAGTGGTGGTTATGGAGGCATGAGGAAAGATGGAGGTTACAGCTGTGGTTGTGGCAGAGAGAAAGATCAGGGATATGATGGTGGATCCATGAGAGGTGGGTTCTTGATGGGAAATGGAGAAACAAGAATGGTCAATCCGATCTACCGCTATATGGAACTATATCTTTACAAGAAAGAGGTTCTACTATCAAAGGTTTTGATTTGCTATGCGTGCTCATTTTTGAACTATGTCATCATTTGTGTCTTAGAAAACTTGGTGTGTTACTTGGTTGATGAGTGAAAAGAAGAAATGTTGAATATGAATTTGTTCTAAAATAAAAAAAAGAAAACCTTAAACCCTAAACCCTAAAAAATAAAAAAATGTTAAAACCCTAACCCTATACCCTAAACCTACAACCCTAAACCCTAAACCCTAAACCTAAACCCTAAACTCTAAAAAATCTAAAACCTAAACCAAAATCTAAATAAAACAAAATAAAATAAAAACAAAATAAAAAATAAGAATAAAATAAACTTAAAATAAAATAAAATAAAAATTAAATAAAAACCTAAACCTAAAAAATAAACCTAAAAAATAAACCTAAAAATAAAAAAACCTAAACCCAGAATAAAAAAAATAAATAAAAAAAATAAACTTGAACCTAAATAAAAATAAATAAAACTAAAATAAATAAAGCCAAAACTTAAACCTAAAATAAACTAAACTAAAACCTAAACCTAAACTAGAAAAATTATAATAAACTAAAAGTAAACATAAAACTAAACTAAAAAGTAAAACCTAAAATAAACCTAAAATAAAAACCAAATACCTACACCTAAAGAAATAAAATAAAAAGCTAAACCTAATCCTAAAAATACAAAATAAAATGTAAACCTAAAAAAAATTAAAAAAACACAACTAAAAGAAAACCTAAACCTAAAAGATAAACTAAAATAGAAAACCTAAATTAAAATAAGTAAACTTAAAATAAATAAATTAAACTAAATAAAAAAATAAATCTAAATAAAAATAAAAAAATAAACTCAAATATAAAAAATTAAACTAAATAAACCTAAACCTATCGGTTTACATGATTAAAAAAAACATATACCTTAAATCCTAAATCCTAAACCCTAAACTCTAAACCCTAAAACTAACCCTATACCCTGAACCTATAACCTTAAAACTATAACCCTAAACCCTAAACCCAAAAACCTAAAACACTAAACCCTAAATCCTAAACCTTAAACCCTAAACCTTAAACCCTAAACCCTAAACCCTAAACCCTACAACCCTAAACACTAAACCCTAAATCCTAAATATTAAACCCTAAAACCTACAACCCTAAACTCTAAACCTAACCCTAAACCCCAAAACCTAAACCCTAAGAATGAAAAAAAACATGATGGCTGAACATCATCAATTAGGCTGCCTAGATTGGGAGGTGAAGGCAGAGGTGGCGATAAAGTGATGGTGGGGATATGGAGGTGCTGTGGACATGGGTGGTGGCATTGGTGGTTGTCAAGGGTGAGGAGAGAGGTTATATGTGGTGGTGGATGGAAGGTTCAAGAATATGATGGCGGATCCCACTACTCAAGAGGTGGGGGTGGTTCTGATGGAACTGGAGAAATTGAAGAATGGTCGATCCGATCTACTACTTATGGAACTATCTTTACAGTAGAGATGGTTCTAAAAACCAAGGGTTTTTTATTTGCTCTATGGGTGGTCATTTTGGATCTATGTCATTGCTTTTATCTTAGAAAATTTGGGGTGCTACTTGGTTGGTGAAATAGAAAAGAAGAAATGTTGAATTTGAATTTATTCACTGTTAAAATAGAAAAAAACCTTAAACCTTAAACCCTAAACTAAAACTTAAACCCTAAACCTAAGACCAAAACTCTAAACCCTAAACCCTAAACAGTAAACCCTAAATCCAAAACCATAAACCCTAAACCCTAAATTAACCCTAAACCCTAAACTCTAAACCCTAAAAAGCTAAAAACCTAAACTTAAACTAAACAAAACCTAAAAATAAATTAAATAAAAAAATGTAAACCAAAATAAAATAATATAATATAATAAAATAATAACATAAACTAAAACCTAAACCTAAATTTAAAAAGAAAAAAAATAAAAACTAAAACTAAACGAAAATAAAATAAATAAAAACCTAAACAAAAATAAAAAAATAAAAAACCTAAATCAAATAAAAACTAAACCAAAAATAAAAATAAAATAAACCTAAAATAAAATAAAATAAAACTAAATATAAACCTAAACCTAAAAAATAAAGCTAAACCTAAAGAAAAACTAAAATAAAAAACCTAAACTAAAATAAATAAACTAAACTACATAAAAAAATAAACTCAAATAAATAAAAAATAAACTAAATAAACCTAAACCTAGTGGTTTAGTTAATTTTAAAAAAAATTCTTAAACCCTAAATCCTAAACCCTAAACCATAAACCCTAAACCTACAACCCTAAATCTATAACCTTAAACCCTAAACCATAAATCTTAAAACCCTAAACCCTAAAGCCTAAACCCGAAACTTGAAACCCTAAACCCTAAATCCTAAAACCCTAAACCCTAAACCTTAAACCCTAAAACCTACAACCTTTAACCCTAAACTCCAAACTCTAAACCCTAAACCCTAAGAATGGATAGAACCTTGAAGGCAAGAACATCACCACAATTAGGCTCCAGATCTTGGTGGATGCAAGGTGGAGGCCATTTAGAAGGTGGTGGGGACTGAGGTGGTGGATATGGAGGTGGTGGTTGGAGTAGTGGTGATTATGCAGGTGGGAAGAGCGATGGAGGTTACAGCTATGGTGGTGGCAGAGGGAGAGATCGGGGATATGATGGCGAATCCCGCTACTCGAGAGGTGGGGGTGGCTCAGATGGGAACTGGAGAAACTGAAGACTAGTCGATTCGATCTGTTGGCTATGGAATTATGTCTTTATAGTAGAGATGGTTCTACATATCTAGAATTTTTTATTTACTTTGTGGGTGCTGATTTTTTATATATGTCATTGCTTGTGTCTTAGAAAACTTGGGGTGCTACTTTGTAGATAAAATCAAGAAAAAAAAGAAATGTTGAATTTGAATTTGTTCTGTGCTAAAAAAAATCTTAAACCCTAAACCCTAAACCAAAAACTAAAACTTAAACCCTAAACCTAAAACCTAAACCCTAAACCCTAAACCCTAAATTAAACATAAACACTAAACCCTAAAAATCTAAAAATTTAAATCTAAACTAAATAACATAAAAATAAAAAAAATAAAAAAAACCTAAATTGAAATAAAATAAAAAATATAATAAAATAAAAACATAAACTAAAACCTAAACTAAAAAAATAAAACCAACCTAACTAAAAAAAAACAAACCTAAAATAAAAATAAAATAAACCAAATAAAATAAACTTAAACCTAAACTAAAATAAACTAAATTAAATTAAATAAAACCTAAACCTAAACTTAAAATAAACTAAACCTAAACCTAAACTAAATAAAATAAAATAAACTAAAAATAAACCTAAACCTAAACTATAAATAAAACCTAAAAATAATCCTAAAATAAAACCTAAAACCTAAACCTAAAAAAATAAAATAAAAACCTAAACATAAACCTTAAAATGTTTTTTACCTAAACCTAAAAATTAAAATTAAAATTAAAATAAAACTCAACTAAAAACTAAACCTAAACCTAAAAAATAAATTAAAATAAAAAACCTAGACTAAAATAAAAAAACCTAAAATAAAAAAATAAACTTAAATTAAAAGAAAAAATAAAATAAATTGAAATAAATAAAACATAAACTAAATAAACCTAAACCTATCAGTTTACTTAATTTAAAAAAAAATTTCTAAACCCTAAATCCTAAACCCTAAACCCTAAAATAACCCTAAACCCTAAACCCTAAGCCTATAACCCTAAACCTACAACCCTAAAGCCTAAAATCATAAACCCTAAACCCTAAACCCTAAACCCTAAACCATAAACCCTAATCCCTAAACCGTAAACTTTAAAACCCTAAACACTAAACCCTAAACCCTAAACCCTAAAACCTACAATCCTAAATTCTAAACCCCAAACTTTAAACCCTAAACCCTAAGAATTTGCATAACCTTGATGGTAGGAATCTCCATTAACTAGCCTTAGTCTAGATCTAGCGATGGAGGAGAAAATTGAGGGGCGATTATCACAGAGGTGGTGGGGGATCAAGAGGAGCTTATGGACATGGAGGTGGTGGCCGGAGCAATTGTTGTTATTAAGGCGAGACAAGCAACGAAGATTACAACTATGGTGGTGGTGGAGGGAGAGATCACGGATATGATGGCGGACCCCGTTGCTCAAGAGGCTGGGTGATTCTAATGAGAACTGGAGAAACTGAAGAACGGTCAATCTGATCTGCTACTTATGAAACTATGTATTTATAGTAGAGATAGTTTGACTTATCTAGGATTTTTGATTTGCTCTATGGGTGCTCATTTTTTATCTCTGTATTTGCTTGTGTCTTAGAAAACTTGGCATGCTACTTGGTTAATTAAATCAAAAACAAAAAATATTGAATCTGAATTTATTCTCTGTTAAAAAAACTTTAAACCCTAAACCCTAAAACTAAACTAAAACTTAAACTCAAACTTGTTCTCTTGTTAAAAAAAACTTAAACCTACAAAACTAAACTAAAAACTAAAGCTTCAACCCTAAACCCTAAACCCTACACAAACCCTACCTACACACCTAATAAACCCTCGGCCACCCTAGGCCAGCCAGGCCCTAGGCCACTGAGCCACTGAAGCCACACCACCACAAACCACTGAGCCACAAACCTCCACCAGGCCCAAAACCTATAAATAAACACTAGGCCCAAGCCAGGCCCTAAACCTAAACCTAACTAAACCTACCTTAAACTTTAAATGATGTCATTGGGTAGATCTAAGAATGATGAATCTAACATGGTTATGGTAGCTAAAAAATGTCTTCAGACTTTCCTTGAGATTTGAATACCAACCTAACTATTATATTACCATATATTATAGTATAATGTAGCATCATATATTTGAGCATGTAGTGATGTGTTTTTTGGATGTTATAAGATGTTTGAAATGTTTTAGTATATTATGGTATTGTACTTAATTATATTAATATAAATCATAAAATATTGATTTAATAAATCGGATGATGAAATTTGTTTGAAATGTGGAATTAGGTTGTAGTACCAAAGGTGCTACACCACTTGTAGTCTAAAATGTAAAATTTTATGGTTCAAATAAATATTGTATGTTGTAGCATGTATAACATCATATATCATAATATATTATTCTCAACATTTTAAATTCTTTTAGTATTTTACAATCATGTAGTCAATCCTACACTAGCATTATTTATAAAAATGTTGATTTAGACTTTAAAATGGTGGAATTTGGCCAAATTCATAATAGGTAGAGCATGGCATCACAATATATTGTTTCAATTTAAAATATGAAAGTGATATGAGTAAAATATATATATTTTTTATTATTTTGACTAATTTTATAATTTTTTATCTTAAGCAATCCCTTTTGATGTGATATGCAATATAATATAATATAATATGTTATAGTGTATTATAATATAGGATCCCATAACATTATGTAGCATCATGCATTATAGCATACTATTGTGTTTTACTATTTATTGTTTAGCATATTTTAGTTTGTTATAGTATGATGTAGTAGAGTTATGTAGTAGAGTTTTATATAATTCATAAAAAATATTGATTGTAGGTGAGATGATGGGATTTGGCCAAATTTAAGGTAAGCTTTAGGGAACATCATTGGGGTGTGCTATGGTGTGTCATTTAATCAAAAGAATGGAATTTTGCATCTAAAATAAATATTCATTTTTCAACCAAATTTTATAAATTTTTTGCTTAAAGTAATTCATTTTAAGGTGTAATGTAAAATAATATATTAAAAGCATATTAAAATATAATGTACATAACAACATAACTTCATATATATATATATACATATATATATATATATATATATATATATATATATATATATATATATATATATACATATATATATATATATATGAATGTGGTGGTGTGTTACTAAATGTTATTATACATTTTAGTATGTTTTACTTTTGTTATAATACATTGGGTCAAAACTCACAAAAATGTTAATTTGAAGGTTGAGATGGAAGAATTTGGCCAAATTCACGGCACACACCAAGAAGCAACACCAAAATTATGCTATTTTGTACCATTTCTAATAGAAAATAATAATTTTACATCCAAAATGAACATTATTCATATTTTGAGAAAATTTATTTGTTCTTTTAAGTGATTCTAATAATGTTTAATATTATTATATTATATTATAACATCAAATTATAATATAATATAGTATGTTAATTCACACTAAAATATGTTTAGCATGATATTGTATAGTTAATTTGAGCTTGCACCATCATAAATCATAAAATGTTGATTACAATGTTAAGATGATGTAATTTGAATGAATACATTGTTAGGCTTTTGGTTGAAGTATTAAAGGTGTGCATAAAAGAAGAAATAAGATTTGATGAGAATTCCATGTCAAGGACCTAGGAGGGAGATCCAGGGATCACACATGACATGTGAGGTTTACATGTGAGCATGAGAAGAAGAAAATTTGTTGGGGATTAAGGTTTAAATTTGATTTGATTATATGACTAGAAAGAAGATCCGGGATAAGAATCTATAATCCATCGAGATTAAGATCAATCACTTTAATTTGTTTTGTTTATTAATGTGGAGGCATATCTACTAGAGAGTTTCGAGTCCACTGGGATCGGGGTATATGAACCTTCCACTAGGGAAGCAAGTTTAGGCTATCCGCTGGGTATTGGGATTTGAGTTTGATTTCATAAATTTGTTTGGGGCTATATCCAGTGGTAATAAGAGTTTGGTTGGATTTCTTTGATTTAGACTCTATTAGGCGAGTTGGTTTAATTTGGCTCCACTGGAGAGGTTGATTTTGAATTTTATTTATTTGCTTGACTTGTTTATATATGATTTGGGGCTCCACTGAGGAGAAGGATGTGATTTAACTCCACTAGGGAAAATCAGATTAAGTTTAATTTAATCTAAGTAAATGAAGGGACCTATGGTGCAATGGACCCACTAAGAAGGGCTATATCCCTTTGACCTACCGTTTACAAATCCAAAGGGATCTACCACCGTGGTAGAGCTAGCCAACCTAAGGGGTTGCCTTTCTGCAATGACTGCTAGGTAGAAGACATAGAAGACTTACATCTTTCAAATAAGACCAACCGTTGGGTGACCTATAGATGCACACAAACAATGACACTAAAGTGAATGTTTGGGGACTTGTCAACTCAAAAGTAGGATTAATTTTATATTAATTTCATGTGATCTGATATGGTTTATTTGGTTTAGTTTGATTTGGAAAGGGCATATTCACTAGGGATGTGAGCTCAGTAAAATTTGATAGATTTAATTTATGGACCATGTTGGTGTGCGATGGACCCATTGAGAAAGGGTTATATTGGACTTGTCATATCTTAGATTTACAAATCCAAAAAGATAATCTACTAGCTATGGGGTAGAGCTAGCCAACCTGAGGGGTTGCCTTTCGGTGTGTAATGGCTGTGCTAGGAAAAAGGAATAGTAGACTTACATTTTTTAAAGTAGGGACCAACTGCTGGGGTTACTTGGTGGTAGCACAACAAATCAAACCTAACTTAGGGATGACTACTGAGTGAATGTCGCTAGGTACTTATATCAATTCAAGAGTAGTCGGATTTATAGAGTTTGGCTAACACCTAAAGATAAGATGCTTGGGAAAATGTACCACTAGGTGTCCTCATCCATAAGTGAATATATTTTTTGTTTATGTTTGCGGACTATTGGTGTGGAGGACCACCAAGAAGGGCTATGACCTTGCCTATCTTAGATTTATCGAACCAAGGGAGAATCTGAACATCCACAGGATGAATTCTCCAACCATAGGGGTGGTTATTAGGAAAAGGGTGTTGTTGAATCCAATAGTAACCCGAGTAGTGTCTAAATGGGCTCCCAAATGATGTGATCCCAATATAGTGCTCATAGGGGAGGTGCTGCTAGGGGCGTTATCTTGAGCCTTAGAAAAGAAAGCTTATAGGTCTATGGTGGCCAACTTAAGGAGAAAACATAGAAGTCTTACATCTACAATTAGTGGTGTATCCTAGGGTGTGAGAACCAACCAACCTAAGGTGTATCCATCAGCATGAGTGGTGTATCCATCAACATAGTGAGAACAAACAAACATAAGGTGCCTGTCTGTGTCCAATGATCAATCTAGAAGAAAACATGTTGGCTTACAACTTTCTAAGAGGAACTGATCATCGAGATAGTCTGTCATCGATAGGACAAATGCAATCTGACCTATAGTGACTACTAAGCAGAGAGTCCTAAAGAAGGACTAGAATCAGACTTGAAGCAGTCGGGAGGGAAGGAGCCACTAGGAGACTTATGCTAAACCTCAAATATACTTGACCAAGTCAGTGCATGAAGGCTAATCCAAGAAGAAAGTGTAGTAGACTTACATCCTCTTAAACGAAGCTAACATGAGGTAGCTTACCGCCATAGTAATACCAAACTAACAATGGTGCACAAGTCAAGTAAGAAGGAAAGTAGCATACTTACATCCTTAAAGTAAGAAGATCATTGGGGTGACACACTAGGTAACCCGTAGACTTAGCAACCATCGAGTGCCAGGGCATTATCTCAACTCATAGTAGAGACAAAGATGTGTTTATTTTATATGTTTGTGTTTGTGTTGTGTTGTGTTGATGAAGGATAGATGCAGGTTCCTTACACCTCTAAACACATGATTCACAAACAAAAAATACTTTCAACATGGAAGAGATTGAATTCAAAATGGAATTTTTTTCTTGATGATAATTATTTTCAAACATGATTTATAATATTTCTTTAAGTAGAGCCCATTGAAAGCATTGGGACTCCTCTCCTTATGATTAATAAGCGATAAGATCCTCTTGGTTGACCTTCTCCTTCCCAAGTGGGTTCAAACTTTCCTCCCATTATGATGCACAATCGATCTCCTTAGAAAAAAATAAGCACTCCTACTTGAAAAGCTCTAGGATAGACCAACTTATTGTGAGCTTGAATCTTTTTAGCTTTATACAACTCAAGATTTTGCATGCAGCATCTCTCCTCCAAACCTTGAGCTCTTCTAACCACTTGGTTTCCTGTGATCTTGCTACCACACTATCTTAGTGATGGGAGTTGGACTTCTAATGGTAGAATGGACTGACCCATACACTAAGGAAAAGAGTAGATTGAGTTGAGTTCTATATGTGGTGCTATAGTCATAATGCTTCAACTAATCATGCCACTATCGCTTGTTGTTGGAGTGTCTTCTTTAGAATTTGGATGATCATTTTATTGAAGGCTTTAAGCTTTGTTTTATTTGAGTAGTTGATAGAATATCTCCAATCTATGTTGTCTCTGGAAAGTTTTGATCTCGGTGCTCTGAATGCGTACCATTCATATATAATTCCAAGGCACTAACCATATATGATATGGTTCCCAAAACTGGAGCACATGTTGAGCTGTGACCTCTCTAAGTGAAATCTCCTTCACCCATTTGGAAAAGTAGTCAGTAGCAACTAAGATGAACTAATGACCCTTGGAAGAAGGAGGATCAATTAGGCCCACTATGTACTCAACACTCAAATGTCCATGAGGCCAATGTAAGATGTAGAATATTGGGTGGTGTAGGACCACACCATATTTGACATTGGTGGCATCTCCTAGCCATATCCATGCAATCTTTGATCATCACGAGCTAGTATCCTAGCCTCTCTTCTTGGCTTTCATCTTCGGATAAATTGGTTGGCTCCACATAATCCTGAGTGTACGTCGATCACGATCTTAAAGGCTTCATGCTTATCTAAACAACATAACCACATATGATTGAAAGATTGTCGAAATAAGACACCATCCACAAGAGCATAGGAAAGTGCTCTCTGTTTCATCTAATGGGCTTCAGACTTCTCTTGAGGTAGTTTTCCTTATTTTAATCCATGAATGGTTGCCTCTAATCTAACTCCTCATTCCTTCTTGCAATGGAAACCTCCCTTCAGAGAGTACTTTTGATGAGTTCAATATCAATAAGGATAAGACTTATCAATTTTGGACCTTTATTGATATGGACTCATCCTCGACATGCCAACTCGGCAAGCTTGGCTAAAGAATACACATGTTCCTCAAGGAATCTTATAAATGTAACCTCTAGGATTTGGGCCAACAACTCAATGGTGTATTTATGGTAGTGATGGAGCTTGGGCTTTATAACCTACCTAGTGATTTGATTGATACTAGAGAATCCCAAAGATGTTGATGTTTTGGATGCTTAGAGTAATGGTAACACGAGCTGCAAATTAGAGCCTCATATTAGCTTCATTGTTGGCAAAGGATTGGACAGATGGTATGAGAATCTCATCACATGGTCAAGTTGAGAAAACTATTCCTACCCCTCCTTTCTTGAAATAGATAATGGTTCTTCTCCTCATGAGAGGAAGTCGCACATCAAAGTATATCTCCCAAGCGATGAATGCTAGTATCCCTAAGTTCATGATTTGTTCATCGAGATCATCACTAAGTGGAGAGAGGAAGTGGGTGTGCTACTAAGAAATCGCTTGTCCTTTATCGCACGAGGGTACAAAATGTTCAAACTTTGAGAGGATCATGGACCATCGTGCCAATCATTAGGATAACATCAACCATTTCATGAGATACTGTAGTGGATTGATCCTAGAGATTAAGTTTACTTTATGAGGAAGCACAAAGTGTTGTAGCTTTTGGGATGCAAAGATTAAAGCTAATAATTGCTTCTCAATGGGTGGATAATTAGCCTCATCAGGGATTAAATGATAGTTGAGGTAGTAAGTGGGTTTTCCTTCCCTTTATCATTTCCTTGGGGAAACAAAGCACCAAGGGACTCATGTAACATAGTAGTGTAAAGTATGAGCTGCTTACCTGGGATAAGGGCTACTAGAATTGACGATGTCATCAAGTAATGCTTGATGTCTTCAAAGGCATCCTCACACTTGTCATCCGACTTGAATTGGGCATCTTTTTTAACAGGTGCTGAGAATGGCTGACATTTTTCTAATAAGTTGGATATAAAGAATCTTAGATAGACCAACCACCCTTGGAATGATCTGAGTTGAGTTAAACTTTTATGGGGTGGCATTTTAATATCCTTGATTCTCCGATTGATTTGATTCCCGTGTCGCATAAACAAACCCAAGAATTTTAAAGCTACTGCATATTTAGGGTTTCATTTTGAGGTTAAATTCTTATTTCAAAACTACTCTCAAGTCAAAGAGATGGTCTTCTTTTTTTTCTTTGACCATGAGATCATCGACATAGCACTTGACTTGATGATGAATGAGTTCTTCAAAGATTCGAGTCAAAGTCCACTGGTATGTAGGCATTTTGTTGAAAGGCATCACCTTATAGCAATAGATTTTGATCGTTCTAAAAGTAGTATTTCTTTCATCTGAGTTATCTTTATTTGGTTATATCTAGATGACCATCCATGAAAGAGAAGACTTTTTGATGAGGCAATGTCCACCATCAACCCGGATTGGTAGTGGAAATTCATCTTTTGGACATGCCTTATTTAAATCCATAAAATTGATATATATGTGAATTTTCTTTTTTTAACTAGGATGACTGCTAGCTGTAGGTATTTTTCTTCTTAGATGAAGCCAACAATAGTTTCTTGACTTCATAAATGATTTTGTCTACATCTAATGCAGCTTGCTTGATTGATAGGTTAGCAAGTAGGCTCTATTTAGTTTATGGACTACAGAGCCAATCCAAGCATCTCTTCATAACTCCATGCAAAGTAACCCATAAACTCAATTAATATTTACTAAGTAATTGGTTTCAATTTCATTCAATAAAGAACTGATGTATCGGATCTTCTTTAGTTCCTAACTTGATTTCGAGCTCATGTTTGACTTTGATCTCTTCTTCAAACCCATCTTTTGACTTCAAAATCATAGAATCATGGTTTCTAAGCATAGCTCTCATATGAGTTAATGTAATTTGAAAAGAACCTATCGATTCCAAATGATTGGTGATGACTAAGCATCATCATCATCAATGACCCACTATCAATCCTAGTCTTCGATTGATTATTTTATTTGTTCTTCCATATTCTTTCAAAATAGTCAACCTATACTTTGACCAAGTATGTGGGATTAACCCTTTCTTTGCTAAATTATGAACACATGGCAAATACAAAAAAAAGGTATTAAATATTTAAATGAATCATCCTCAAGTTCTACATCAACTTCTTGACTTTAGGATGATGCTCGAAAGAACCTAAGTTCACACCATGGATGACTTGGGGCTTCTTGTACCAAACCCTCAGAGAGGAAAGTGGAGAGCTAGGTTCCCAACGATGCCTTTCACATTTATATTTGGATACACTTATGATTTTCTTTGGTTTCATCATCACTCAAGTATCACCTCCAAGGGAATCTACTACTTTGATGCTAACCATATAAGACATTTCTAGGGGTGGACAATGGAGGTTTTCCACCAATGGACCGCCATGAACCGCCTCTTCCACCGTGGAGGTCATCTACCCATATGTTCAAAATAATGAACTATGTTGAATCTTCCTCCAAGTCTTTTCTTCCTTTATTTTCTTTTTCATTTTCTCTTTTCTTTTCTTTTTTTCTTTTCTTTTTTTTCTTTTTTTTCTTTTCTTTTTTCTTTTTCTTTTTCTTTTATTTTTAAACTTTGGACAAGTTCGCAAGAGTAAACTTGTTGATTTTGAGAGAGGTAGTAATCCGCATCCTCATATATGTCGACCTCCTGAACTGTAAATGGCTTGAGATCTCCTTACACAGACATCCCACCTCTCAAACTTCATTTGATGTAGAGAAGATAGAACTATGTTATTCTTATCATGGTCTCTAAGCAAAGCATTGAAATTTGTATATAATGTGAAACTTATCTTCTAATCATCTATCTCCAAAAGCAACACTATGGTGCTTGACCTCACTTTTGGCGTGATTCAATCCCTTCTTAGACTTAGAGTCTTCTAGACACTAAGACTTCCATACATCATACACTTTTGACAAGATAAACACTCCTAAAGACTTAGAAGGGTTATATGACTTATTAAGGATTAGGATAATCAACCCACAACCAAATCCAATCCATGTTCACCTTCTCAAGCCAAACCTCAAGTTCAATTCAAACATCAAATTCAAATCCAAGCAAATTCCAAAACTAAATGATTGAAACTCAAGATCAAATTCAAACTTGAAACCCTTCCTAAGCCATAAGACCTATCCCATTGACTTAGCCAAATCTTAATCCAAATTAATCCAAAATCAATTGATTTTCTCATAATCAATTTACATCTTCAATCAACTTCCTAAATATAAATCAAATTTACATTCAAATGATCAAAATTGAAGGAAACTAAATCAAATTAAATCATAACCCTTTCTAAGCCATATGACCTATCCCATGAACTTAGCTAGATCTTAATCCAAATCAAATAAAACTCAATTTATTTTCTCACTAATCAATCATATTTTCAATCATATTCACAAATTTAAATGAAATATACATTTAAGTAATCAAAACTAAATCAATCTAAATCAAAACCTAAGCCACATGACCCAACTCCATGGACTTAAATTCCTTCATTCCAAAACCCAAATTAAATTGATTTTTTCATGAATCAATCATACCTTAAATCATATTCATAAATATAAATGAAATCTACAATCATTAAAGCCAAACTAAAATCAACCCAAGTCAAACCCACTTAACCTTTTGACTTGAAATGTTCAAATTAACCAAAACCCATTTGAACTTTAATTGCAATTGAATTTATATATCAATCTCAAATCCATATATAAACTCAACTAAATAAAACTCAACCCATAATTGCCACTAAACCTAATTGGTCCACTTGACCCAAAGTGGCCAATTTGACCTATTAAGCAAGTTCTAATCCTACCCAAATTGGATTGAACCATCAAAACCTCCCATCATGATTGTTGATCACCCTAGGTTGATCAATTGTCAAATTGGTCAAACCAAGACAACTTGGTCATTTGACCAACTCAACCCTTAATCCATATGAACCCAAACTAGCCAAATTTCAACGCCAAATCCCTGAAACCAATGATTCATACCAAATCAAAAGCAATAGTTGTATATGACTTGACCTTCAATTGAGTCAAACCAAACCCAATTGGCCCTCTTAACCCAAGTTGACCCAAATTGACCTAAAAGACCAAATTGTGTCAAATCAAAATATAAATCAAATTGATAGCAACCAATGGCTCAAGTTCATTCCAAATTGATTATTGAACTTGACCAAAGTCATGATTGGACCTAATTAAACCCAATTGACCTTCTTAGCCCAAATTGACCTAAAGGTTCAAGTTAGCCTAAATCAAATCCAAATCCAAATTAATTGAAGCCAAAGCCTACAATCATCTTCAATTGATCAACTAAACCCAAACCAACATGCAAATTTGGCCAAATTTGGTCAAATTATTCTTAACCCATTTGACCTAAATGAATTCAAATGAACCAAAATCAAATCTAAGCCAAACTAAACCAAACCAATTGAACCAAAAGATTCTAAATGATCATATGAACTTGACCCAACACTTAGTTTGACCCAATTTGATCAATTGGTCAGCTTTACCCAACCTAACCCAATTTGACCTAAATGAGTCAAATTGAGCCAAACCTAAATCAATTTTGACTTAAAATTTGGGCTAACCCACTTTTGGCTCATTTCAAATCTGTACAAATCAAATGTAATGTCAAATGATCATTCTACCTTTGGGTCAAGGGAATCATATGAGACAAATCACCCATTTAAGTGGTCATTTCCATTCCTTGGCCACTTGGTACTCTCCCAATGGTCCACCTAGGCACCTAGACACGAACCCAATGGGTGGTTGGGTCGGCCATGACCCATTGGATGTGAAATAACCTCATCCTCCCCATTGGAGCTTTTAAAACACATAGGACACCCATGATTCATCTTTGGTAGCCACCTCCACACCTTCAACCAACCAAGTCAAGCCAACTCACCTCTTCCCTACCACCCATGACACCTCGAGATGACCAACTAGTAACCAAACCATCCATCATCTCGATCAAGATGAAGGTATATGACCTTGTTTCACTCAACACAAAAATCATTCTGATTATAGCTACCCAAGACAAGTCTCTATAGCCATTCCCTAAGCTCTCAACCTCATTCCTCAATCGAAAAATGATATTCTCGTCCATCTCAAAATATGACACTCCCATTTTCAACCTAGCTTCCATATTTCTCCATCAAACTCACATTAACTTTGCACGCACCTTCCCTAGAGCCACAACAAATCATCTCCCAAGCTTCCTATGAGCATCGAAGGTTGGACTTCGATCAAATTCAAGCTTCAAATCATCAGTTCATCTCCTTCCTAGAGAATGTTGAAGAATTGATCCATTGCTACTCAACAGGGGCTTCATTCCACTACATGAAGCTTCCTCATTCGAGCCAATCTTGAGCTCAAGTATATGCTTCCAAAATTGATCCAGTGAGCCACATCTCATGTGATCTTGACCATTGGATCCTCGATGTCGTGAAGGTGTGGGATCCTTTGAGTTGATCGAGCTAGGTAAGCTCGCATCAGCAAGGGTGCGACTCCATTCTCCCTCACTCTTATGACATTAGATCATGCACCATCCATT
Source organism: Cymbidium sinense (assembly GCA_021442155.1). Classification (NCBI taxonomy): domain Eukaryota; kingdom Viridiplantae; phylum Streptophyta; class Magnoliopsida; order Asparagales; family Orchidaceae; genus Cymbidium; species Cymbidium sinense. Next base: position 341,842,130 of record CM038214.1, on the reverse strand, counting down.
CAGATCGAATGGATAGGTCGTGATTAGATCCATCAATTCATTTAATTATTAAGCTGGGAATTAATCATATTCCGATCTATAGGATGGAAAATAAAAAGTGCATCCACTGCCGCCACATAGGCTCTAAGTCTTATAAGTTTTAAAAGCACACTGCATCGTGTCAGCGCGCCACATGGCGCCAATAAGATTAAGCATTAATTAGGCTTAATTAATCATTTTTAATGCCTAGAACTTCTAAAAATCATAACAATTATAGAAAAATAAACAAAATGCCAATAAATACTAATTTTAAAGGTATTTCAAAGGAAAATTAATTAAAAATGCTCTGAAAATTTTTTTAATAGTAATTAAGGTTGAATTAAGGTTTCATTATAAAATTAATTACCTTAATTACTCCTTAATTACTTGAGGAATTAATCCCAAATTTTTTTGGTTAATTTAATGGGATGACCTCTACCTCCCATAATTTTCTTGAGATTTATTACTCATTTAATTAAGAAAATTGACTAATTAAACCTTAACTACTCTTTTAAGTTAATTAATGATTAACTAATCCCATGAATAGTAACAAATTAGTTAATTAAGTTTATTAATCATTGTTCAACAGTAAGTGAAATAAGGGATAGGGTTGAGACCCCTTTCCCTAAGTTCATTTCAACCTTTTTTAAAATGAAATTTATTAAGATTTAACTAAGTAATTAAGTCAGTTAATCAAATTGAAATCATAATCCATCAGACCTTAATTAATTAAATCATGGGGTAGATCTTTAGGTGTTTAATAACCTAAAGAAATTTAATGAAATTATGGTTAGTCAACATGTGTGGAAAAACCATAGGAGTAATTAATTAAGTTCCTTAATCTAGTTAATTACTAATCATGAGCCAATTGCATTAGGACCCTTTTATTTCGTAGATCATTACAAGTTGATTTTCCATGCATATCATGTCAGCTCATAATTATTTAGTTAATTACTTTATGGTGACATAAGTAAGGGTAATTAATTCATATAATTAAGGGTTCAACTTAATTAACCCATAAAATCAACTTAATTACATTTCCTTAAATTAAATGAAATCACTAATGTGGCAATGGGTTTAAATCAACAAGTGATGGTTTCTCTTCTCCTCTTTAAATCAAATCAAATCCAAAACTTAATTAATAAAGAAGCCTTGGTTTGCTTGAAATAATCTTATTTGATTTGATTGTCCTTAAGAACTAGTTTGGTTGAATGAATCACATGCTCATATTTGATTGTCCTCTTTCCAATCATGTTAAATTTGGTATGTCATTTAAATTCTTGCATCAATCTTTTCAAAATCAAATAAAATAAAATGGATTACCTTTACGTAAGTTTGTATGTGTTGATTTAATTTAATATATGTGTGATTATTATCATTATTAAACCCAAATGTATTTTTCAAAAGCTTATAAGTCAATAATGTGTTATGATTCTAGTTGTAAATATATAAGAAAGGCATGTGCTTATAGCTTAAGTGTATTAATGTTGAGTTCACTTTCCTCTATTTATGTGTTGAATTATATAAGATTGAATGGTAATGGGTATATAGTCTAGACATCCTGGGAACACAAGAGTTTAGCTAGCCCCAAGGAGGTCATTTGATTACCTCACTTCCCTAGTTTAACAATGGCATGTACCTACTTGATTTCGTTCTTATGTATTTCAACATTATAATTTGGATAGAACTTTAATTCATATATATATATAAATGATTCAATAAATAAAAATACAATCTGTGCATGGTTTTCTTTCCCTCATTTATGTAGATATCCATTTGTGTCCAATAAAAGCAAGTTTATATTTTGGACATCCCGGGAATATGAGGCATTAATTAGCCCCAAGGAGGTCATTAACAACAACATATACTTGCCTATATCTTTGTACATGTATATGTATATGTGATTAGTTAATGAAAATCTCATTCTACATTAAAATTGCATGCATTCATAATTGACTAAGTGGTTGAATGAATTATCCATATGATTTGGAGCTTACTTCTTCTGTTTATGTATACGAATTTACATATGCTTGAATGTAAATGGGTATATAGTCTTGGCATCCCAAGAATACGAGGCTTTAGCTATCTCCAAGGAGGTCATTTGATTACCCCACATCCCTGGTTTAACAACGGCAAATGCCTATTTAATTTCATTATTATGTCCTTTTTGCATAAGAATTTGGATTAAGTTTTAAGATAATATGTTTAAATAATTCGATCAAATAAAATATAAATTCTAAACATACGTATACATTCATCATTTAAGTGTGCTAAAATATATTGCATGTATAGATACACTTAGTATTAAATCATATGCATGTTACATGTGATGTAAAGGAATGATTTAATATATGTCATGTGGTAGTAATTCATTTAAATTAATCTTAACATGTCTTTCATTTTGAATGAGATTATTTAAAGTTAACCTAAACTTAGGATTAATTAAATCATTTAATAAGCCATTCACTAAAGAGAATTAAATCAAATTAATAAACTTTAGAATGTGACTTGAGGTTGGGATGAAAGAGGGCAATCTTCTTTTCCTCTCTTTATAACACTTAGTTGCTAAGAGTAATCAGATGAAGCAAAAGAAAAGACTAATTAAATTCTCAAATAAACTACTTCAAGTGAAATCAACTTTTGATGTTAAATTGATTCTTTCTACACTTACAAAATACAACACTAATGCCTAACAAGACTTACAACATAAACCTTAATATATACATTATAATTAAGTCACCACTTCTAGCACTAAGTTAGAACAGTGTATGATGTGATGTATGCTTTGTTTTATGATGTATTACTTTAGATTAGATATTAGGGTGTATGCTTCATAGACTAGATGATAGGCCAATATTAGCCTAATTATGTTTTCTGCAGAGGATTATGCTTAAGGGATGCATAAAACTTAAATAAAATAAAAACTAAACATAAAATAAAAATAAAAACTAACCATAAAATAAAAATAAAATAAAACTAAATTAAATAAAAACAAGCTAAATATACTAAATAAACCTAAACCTACTAGTTCAAAAAAAAATCTTAAACCTTAAATCTTAAACCATAAACCCTAAACCTGAAACCCTAAACCCTAAACCTACAACCCTAAACCCTACACCCTTAAAAACCCTAAACCCTACACCCTAAACTCTAAACCATAAAAACCCTACACCAAAAAGCCTAAACACTAAACCCTAATCCCTAAACCCTAAACCCTAAATATTAAAACCCTAAACCCTAAAACTCTAAATCCTAAACCCTAAACCCTAAACCCTAAAAACTTAAAAACATAAACCTAAATAAAAGAAAAAAATAAAATCAAATAAAAACCTAAACTTAAACCTAATAAAAGTAAATAAAATAAAATAAATAAAAACTTAAACTAAACTAAGAAAATAAAATAAACCTATGAATTAAAAACTTAAATAAAATAAAAACTAAATGTAAAATAAAAATAAATAAACTTTAAAAAAAATAAAATAAAAACTAAATTAAAACTTAAACCTCAAAAATAAACCAAAATGTCAAATGTAAAAATAAATAAAAAATAAAACTTAAACCCAAAATTAAAAAAATATAAACCTAAAATAAAAATAAAATAAAATAAACATAGACCTAAACTAAAATAAAGTAAACTAAAATAAATAAAACCTAAACCAAGACCTAAAATAAACTAAACCTAAACCTAAACCTAAACTAAACTAAATAAAATAAATTAAAAATAAACCTAAACCTAAACTAGAAAATAATTCCTGAAAATAAACCTAAAATAAAAACCTAAAGCCAAAACCTAAAAAAAATAAAAATAATAACCTAAACCTAAACCTAAAAATAAAAAATAAAACCTAAACCAAAAAAAAAATACTAAAATAAAACCTAAACAAAAAATATACACTAAAAATAAACCAAACTAAATAAAAACCCTAAAAATATATAATAAAATAAACTAAAATAAATTAAAAATAAACAAAATAAACTAATGAAACCTAAACCTGGTAGTTTACTTAATCTTTTTTTTAAAAAATTATAAACCGTAAACCCTAAACCCTAAATCCTAAAACTAACCCTAAACTCTAAACCTTAAACCTACAACCCTAAACCCTAAACCCTAAAAAAGACTAAATCCTATACCCAAAACCCAAAACCCTAAACTTTAAACCCAAACCCTAACCATAAACCCTAAACCCTAAACCCTAAACCCTAAAACCTGAACCTTGAACCCTAAAACCATAAAACCTAAACTCTAAACTAACCCTAAACCCTAAACCCTAAAAACCCTAAACCCAAAAGCCTAAGCATTAAACCCTAAACCCTAAACCCTAAAATCTTATACCATTAAACCTTAAACCCTAAACCCTAAACCCTAAATCCTAAACCCTAATCACTAAACCCTGAAAACATAAACCTAAGCTAAATAAAACCTAAAAATAAAATAAATAAAAAATGTAAACCTAAATAATACAAAAACCTAAACAAAAATCTAAACAAAAAAAATAAAAAAACTAAAATAAAATTATTAAAAACCTAAACTAAACTAAAAAAATAAAATAAACTTAAGAATAAAAAAACTTAAATAAAAATAAAAACTAAACATAAAATAAAAATAAATAAGCCTAAGATAAAATAAAATAAAATCAAAACTAAATAAAAACCTAAACCTCAAAATATACCTAAAACTAAAATGTAAAAATAAATAAAAAATAAAACTTAAACCTTAAACCTAAAATAAAAATAAAATAAAATAATCAAATAAATCTATACCTAAACTAAAATAAATAAAACCTAAACCTAAACATAAAATAAACTAAACCTAAACCTAAACTAAATAAAATAAAATAAACTAAAAAATAACCAAAACCTAAACTAAAAAGTGAAACCTAAAAATAAACCTAAAACCTAAACCTAAAAAAAAACTTAAACCTAAACTTAAAAGTAAAAAGTAAAACATAAAACTAAGAAATAAAATAAAAAAAAACTCAACTAATAAATAAACTTAAATCTAAAAAATAAACTAAAATAAAAAACCTAATCTAAAATAAATAAACCTAAAATAAATAAACTAAACTAAATAAAAATAAACAATAAACTTAAAGAAAAATAAAAAATAAACTAAACTAAAATAAAAAAATAAAATAAACTAAAATAAATAAAAAATAAACTGAATAAACCTAAACCTACTTGTTTACATCGTTTTAAAAAAAAACACTTAAAATCTAAACCATAAACCTTAAAAACCCTAAACACTAAACCTTAAAACAAACTCTAAACCTGAAACCATAAACCCTAAAAAAAACCTAAATAAGATAAAAACATAAAATAAAATAAAAACCTAAACTAAAACATATACGTAAACCTAAACCAGAAAATAAAATAAAATAAAAAGTAAAAAGTAAAATCTAAAATCAACTTAAATAAATAAAAACCTACATTAAACTAAAAAATAAAATAAACCTAAAACTAAAAATACCTAAATAAAATAAAAACTAAACATAAAATAAAAATAAAATAAAACTAAATTAAATAAAAATAAGCTAAATATACAAATAAACCTAAACCTACTGGTTCTAAAAAAAATCTTAAACCTTAAATCTTAAACCCTAAACCCTAAACCTTAAACCCTAAACCCTAAACCTACAACCCTAAACCCTAAACCCTACACCCTAAAAAACCCTAAACCCTACACTATAAAAAACCATAAAACCTAAACCCTATTGCCTAACCCTAAATCGTAAACCCTAAAAGCATAAACCCTAAAACCCTAAAACCTAATCCTTAAACCCAAAACCTTAAACCCTAAACCTAAACCCTAACCCCAAACTCCAAACCCTAATCCTAAACCTAAAGTAACTAAATAAATTAAAAAAATAAACCTAATAAAACTTAAAATAAACCTAAACCCTAAGAATGGGCAGAACCTTGATGGAAGGAACATCACCGTCGACTAGGCTCAATTTAGATCGAGTAGTGGAGGCGAAGGCAGAGGCAACAATTATTGTAGTGGTGCTGGGGGATCTGGAGGTGTTGGTGGATATGGAGGTGGTGGTCGGAGTAGTGGTGGTTATGGAGGCGGGAGGAGCAACGCAGGTTATAGCCATGGTGGTCACGAATGGAGAGATTGATGATATGATAGTTGATCCTACTACTCGAGAGGTCAGGGTTACATATGAAAGATGAAGAAATTGAAAAATGGTTGATCCGATTTGCTGCTTATGGAACTGTGTCTTTAAGTTAGAGACGGTTCTAGTTATCTAGGGTTTTTGATTTGCTCTATCATGCTCATTTTTTATCTATGTCATCGCTTGTGTCTTAGAGAACTTGGTGTGTTACTTGGTTGATGAAATCAAAAAGAAGAAATATTGAATATAATTGTAAAACTAAATCGTAAACCCTAAAAATAAAAAAATAAAAAAAATAAAAAGAAACCCTAACCCTAAATCCTAAACCCTTAACCTAAACACTAACTCTAAACCCTAAACCCTAAACCCTAAACCAAAACCCTAAACCTAAAACCTAAACTCTAAACCCTAAACTGTAAACCTTAAAAACCCTAAACCCTAAACCCCAAACCTTAAAACCCTAAACCCTAAACCCTAAACTGTAAACCATAAAACCTAAGCTCTAAACCCTAAACCTTAAACCCTAATCTTTAAACCATAAACCCTAAACCCTAAACCCTAAAGGGCTAAAAACATAAACCTAAACTAAATAAAACCTATAAATAAAATAAATAAAAAAACCTAAACCAAAATAAAATTATAAAATAAAATAAAATAAAAGCTAACACATAAACTTAAACCTAAACCTAAACCTAAGCCTAAAAGGAAAATAAAATAAAAAATGAAAACTAGACTAGAATAAAATAAATACAAAAATAATGTAAACTAAAAAAAATAAAAACCCTAAACAAAATAAAAACTAAACTTAAAAATAAAAATGAAATAAACCAAAAATAAAATGAAATAAAAATTATATTAAAACCTCAACATAAGAAATAAACCAAAAAATAAAAATCTAATCTTAAAATAAAAATAAAATAAACTTAAACCTAAACTAAAACAAACTGAACTAAAATAAATAAAATCTAAACCTGAACTAAAAATAAACTAAACCTAAACCTAAACCTAAACTAAATAAAACAAAATAAACTAAAAATAAACCTAAACTTAAACTAAAAAATGAAAACCTAATAATAAACTAAAATAAAAACTTAAAACCTAAACCTAAAAAAATCAAATCAAAATCAAAACCTAAACCTAAAAATAAAAAATAAAACATAAACTTAAAAAATAAAATAAAAATATAATGCAACTAAAAAATAAAACTAAACCAAAACCTAAAAAATAAACTAAAATAAAAAACCTAAACTAAAATAAATAAACCTAAAATAAATACACTAACCTTAATAAAAACAAAAAATGAACAGGAATAAAAATAAAAAATAAAATAAACTAAATTAAATAAAAAAATAAACTAAATAATCTAAATAAACATAAACTTACCAGTTTACTTAATTTTAAAAAATACTAAACCCTAAACCCTAAGCTACCCCTAAACTCTAAGCCCTAAACCATAAAAACCCTAAACCATAAAGCAAACACTAAACCCTAAACCCTAAACCTTAAACCTATCCCTAAACCCTAAAACCTAAACCCTAAAAACCTAAACCTAAACTAATTAATACCTAGAAATAAAAAATCTAAACTAAAATATAATAATAAAATATAATAAAATACAAACCCAAACTATTACTAAAATGTAAACCTAAACCTAAAAATAAAATAAAATAAACTAATCAAGATAAATTAAAATAAAATAAATAAAAACCTAAACTAAACTAGAAAAATAAAATAAATCTAAGAATAAAAAACCTAAATAAAAAAATTGAATGTAAAATAAAAATAAAATAAACCTAAAATAAAATAAAATAAAACTAAATATAAAACTTAAACCTAAAAAACAAACCTAAAAATAAAACCTAAAAATAAATAAAAAATAAAACCTAAACTTTAAACTATAAAAAAACCTAAACCAAATATAATAAAATAAAATAAAATAAACCTAGACCTAAACTAAAATAAATAAAACCTAAAACTAAACCTAAACCTAAAGCTAAACTAAATAAAATAAAATAAACTAAAAAATAAACCTAAACTAAAAAATAAAACCTAAAAATAAACCTATAATAAAAACCTAAAACCTAAAACTAAACAAATAAAATAAAAACCTAAACCTAAACCTAAAAATTAAACTAAACTAAATAGAATAAACTAAACCTAAACCTAAACCTAAACTAAACTAAATAAAATAAACTAAAAATAAACCTAAACCTAAACTAAAAAATAATTCCACAAAATAAACCTAAAATAAAAACCTAAAGCCGAAACCTAAAAAAATAAAAATAATAACCTAAACCAAAACCTAAAAATAAAAAATAAAACCTAAACCAAAAAAATATACTAAAATAAAAAACCTAAACAAAAATAGATACACCTAAAATAAATAAACCAAACTAAATAAAAAAACCTAAATAAAAATATATAATAAAATAAACAAAAATAATATAAAAATAAATTAAATAAACTAATGAAACATAAACCTGGCAGTTTACTAAATCTTTTTTTAAAAAAATTATAAACTGTAAACCCTAAACCCTAAACCCTAAAACTAACTCTAAACTCTAAACCTTAAACCTACAACCATAAACCCTAAACCAAAGAAAAAACTAAACCCTATACCCAAAACCCAAAACCCTAAACTTTAAACCCAAACCCTAACCCTAAACCCTAAACCCTAAACCTTAAACCCTAAAACCTAAACCTTCAACCCTAAAACCATAAACCCTAAACTTTAACCTAACCCTAAACCCTAAACCCTAAAACCCTGAACCCAAAATCCTAAACATTAAACCCTAAACCCTAAAATCGTAAACCATTAAACCTTAAACCCTAAACCCTAAACCCTAAATCCTAAACCCTAATCACTAATCCCTGAAAACATAAACCTAAGCTAAATAAAACCTAAAAATAAAATAAATAAAAAATGTAAACCTAAATAATACCAAAACTAAACAAAAAAATAAAAAAACTAAAATAAAATAATTAAAAACCTAAACTAAACTAAAAAATAAAATAAACTTAAGAATAAAAAAAACTTAAATAAAAATAAATAAACCCAAGATAAAATAAAATAAAATAAAAACTAAATAAAAACCTAAACCTCAAAATATACCTAAAAGTAAATGTAAAAATAAATAAAAAAATAAAACCTAAACCTTAAACCTAAAATAAAATAAAATAAAATAATCAAATAAATCTATATCTAAACTAAAATAAATAAACCTAAACCTAAACCTAAAATAAACTAAACCTAAACCTAAACTAAATAAATAAAATAAAATAAACTAAAAATAACCAAACCTAAACAAAAAAAGTAAAACCTAAAAATAAACCTAAAACCTAAACCTAAAAAAACTTAAACTTAAACTTAAAATAAAAAGTAAAACATAAAACAAAAAAATAAAATAAAAATAAAACTCAACTGATAAATAAACTTAAATCGAAAAAATAAACTAAAATAAAAAAACCTAAACTAAAATAAATAAACCTAAAATAAATAAACTAAACTAAATAAAAATAAACAATAAACATAAATAAAAATAAAAAATAAAATAAACTAAAATAAATAAAAAATAAACTAAATAAACCTAAACCTACTTGTTTACATAATTTTTTTAAAAAAAACCCTTAAACTCTAAACCATAAACCCTAAAAACCATAAACACTAAAGCTTAAACACTAAACCTTAAAATAAACTCTAAACCTGAAACCATAAACCCTAAAAAAACCTAAATAAGATAAAAACATAAAATAAAATAAAAACCTAAACTAAAACATATACCTAAACGTAAACCAAAAAATAAAATTAAATAAAAAGTAAAAAGTAAAATCTAAAATCAACTTAAATAAATAAAAACCTAAATTAAACTAAACAAATAAAATAAACCTAAAACTAAAAATACCTAAATAAAATAAAAACTAAACATAAAATAAAAATAAAATAAAACTAAATTAAATAAAAATAAGCTAAATATACTAAATAAATCTAAACCTACTGGTTCTAAAAAAATCTTAAACCTTAAATCTTAAACCCTAAACCCTAAACCTTAAACCCTAAATCGTAAACCTACAACCCTAAACCCTAAACCCTACACCCTAAAAAACCCTAAACCCTACACTATAAAAAACCTTAAAACCTAAACCCTATTGCCTAACCCTAAACCTTAAACCCTAAAACCCTAAAACCTAATCCTTAAACCCAAAACCTTAAACCCTAAACCTAAACCCTAAACCCTAGACCCTAAACCCCAACCTCCAAACCCTAATCCTAAACCTAAAGTAACTAAATAAATTAAAAAAATAAACCTAATAAACCTTAAAATAAACCTAAACCCTAAGAATGGGCAGAACCTTGATGGCAGGAACATCACCATCGACCAGGCTCAATTTAGATCGGGCAGTGGAGGTGAAGGCAGAGGCAACAATTATCGTAGTGGTGCTGGGGGATTTGGAGGTGTTGGTGGATATGGAGGTGGTGGTCGGAGTAGTGGTGGTTATGGAGGCGGGAGGAGCAATGCAGGTTATAGCCATGGTGGTTACGAATGGAGAGATTGATGATATGATGGTTGATCCTACTACTCGAGAGGTCGGGGTTGTATATATGAGAGATGAAGAAATTAAAAAATGGCTTATCCGATTTGCTACTTATGGAACTGTTTCTTTAAGTTAGAGACGGTTCTAATTATCTAGGGTTTTTGGTTTGCTCTATCGTGCTCATTTTTGATCTATGTCATCGCTTATGTCTTAGAGAACTTGGTGTGTTACTTGGTTGATGAAATCAAAAAGAAGAAATTTTGAATATAATTGTATTCTCTGTTAATAAGAAACCAATAATTTTTAACCCTAAACCTAAAACCTAAACACTAAATCTTAAACCCTAAAAATAAAAAAAAATTTAAAAAATAAAAAGAAACCCTAACCCTAAACCCTAAACCCTTAACCCAAACACTAACTCTAAACCCTAAACCCTAAACCCTAAATCGAAACCCTAAACCTAAAACCTAAACTCTAATCCCTAAATCATAAATGCTAAAAACCTTAAACCCTAAACCCCAAACCCTAAAACCCTAAACCCTAAACCCTAAACTATAAACCCTAAAACCTAAACCCTAAATAGTAAACCCTAAACCCTAAACCCTAATCTCAAAACCTGATTTCTCTCGGCTGCACTCCCTCTCTGGCAATTTTGTGTTCCCGTGCAATTTTCTGTGGTTTGGCCGCATTTCGAGCTCCTCTGATTGTGATCACTACTTTACTGCTTGGTTGCGCTTCCTCTCTCAGCTTGGTTGCTTATGTGACTCTCTCTGGATCATTCAATGGTGGAGGCATCACTCTCCATGCAACCGAGCCCGTCGCTCCTGGATGCGTCAGCTTTGCCCTCTGATCCTAAAGGTACTTTGGATCCGATTTCATCCATTAATGCGTCTGCTGTCAAGTTCTTTAAGGATGCTCTTTCTAATAAGATCCCTAACTCTAATGCCTCAGTTAACTTAATTTCAACCTCATTCCATGGATTACCTGCTGTCATGTGTTTTGACTAGGATGTGGAGAAATTAGCTAAGCCTTTTGAGTTCTCTTTGGTTGGTAAATTCTCTCTAAGGCGCCCTACTCTAGATAATATCCGATCATTCTTCCATAGATTAAAGCTTTGGTGTTCACTATTTGATTGATCCTTGACATATCCTCATTCAGTTATCAAATGATTTAGATTATTCTCGAGTCTTTGCTCGTCACTCCTATTTTGTGTATAATTGTCAAATGCGGCTCTTGAAATGGTCCCCATTTTTGATGTCAAAGATGAATCTCCTATTGTTCCTTTATGGCTTGTTTTTCCCAACATGAGAATTCACTATGTTACTCACCAAGTTCTGTTTGCGGTTGGTGCTCTATTTGGTAGACCCCTTCAAATTGATCAAGCCACTACCGCTAGATCTCGACCATCTGTTGCACGTATCTTGGTTGAGATTGATATTACCAAAAAAATACCCCAAAGAAGTTTGGATCGAATCAGAAAAATTCAGATATAATCAGAAAGTAGAATTTAAAAATTTCCTTGTCTTCTATACTCACTATACGATCCATGGTCATGATCATTCTGAATGCTTAGTGCTACACCCTAACCATAAAAAGAATAGACCACATGATACTAATACCTCTCTTAGAACTGGGAAAACCAATAAGTTAGCTTATGTGCCTAAAGCTACTCATAATGGAATTCACCCTCTTACACCTACCCCTTTATTACCTACTGATTTGTCTAATGAAAATATACTGAGCTTGGTATAAATACTACTATTGAGGTGTGTGCAAAAACTAATGATAACTTACCTAGCACTACTCCTACTTGTAATAATTTGGCTTCTCATGGCAATCCTTTTCTTCATTTGAATATTAATGAAAATTTGAATGAGAATCTCATATTGGATCAAAATAATGTTGATCCTTTGGTGTCAGACCAAAATCTGAATATGTATCATGGCAATGAAAATGATATTTGTGCTATTAATGGTGAAAGAACCTCCCCTTCTATTTCTCTATAGAGTGATACTCAGGCAATCCAAATTTCTCACTCTAACTTTGATACTGAAGAAGGAGAAATCACCACTACTAAAACATTGACTGATACTACTCCTATTCGGATACCAAAACCAATCCCTTCGATGGAGATACTTTGGATCTTGATAGACCCTTCCAAATTGTTATTAAAAAAAATCTTATAAAGCCAAAATGACTAATAATAACTTCACTAGAACCACATGTCTTCTCGAACACCTCACAAATAATTATGTCCTCCTCTCTTCCTTTTTCTGTTTCCTCTTTTTCTTACCTTTTCCTTTCTGGTTTTTTTTATTATGATTAATTTTCTTATTTGGAATATCCGGGGTTGTGAGACTCTCCTTGTCCGCACCTGTGTTAGGAGCCTCTGTCGCACTCATAACATCAAATTTCTTGTTATTATTGATCCTTTCATTAACTCTTCCAAGATTGCCCATGTTGCTAGATCGCTTGGATTTCAAAATTTCTTCTTCAATCTTAATAATAAAATTTGGTGTTTTTGGAATAATTCCATCACCATTTCCATCATCGATGATCTTGATCAATTGGTTAATGTCAAAATCTCATTAGGTGAGTTTTCAACTTTTGGTTCCTTTATCTATGCTTCTTGTAATAGAGTCGGTAGGAACATCCTATCGAATCACTTAAGAACCTTCGCCTCCTCAGTTAACCTTCCCTGGTTGGTTGGGGGTGATTTCAACACTATCATTGCTTCTTTGGAAAGGAGGGGAGGATGTTCTCCTAACCTCCATTTCATGGAAGACTTCTAATATGATCCTAGATTGCATCGATTGACATTGGTTTTGTGGTGCGATTACATGTGGCATAACTCTAGACTTTGGCAGTGTCTTGATAGGACCCTCTTTAATTCTCTTTGGATCAATCAATGACCTCTTACTTTTGTTGAGCATTTGAGTAGAACTTTGTCTGATCATGCTCCTCTTTTGATCTCTATCAAAACTCCCCACCCCTTAACCCTTCTACTCCCTCACCTTTTAGATTCCAAAATATGTGGACCCAACATGGCGATTTCACTAATGTTGTTTTCACTAATTGGATGGCTCCTGTTCACCTGGATAATTCTGTTAAAGGCATGATTCAATTTTGGCTTAAGCTCAAGAGGCTTAAACAAAACCTCAATTAGTGGAACAAGCATATCTTTAAAAATCTTTTTACCAATCTTAAAGCTATGGAACAAGTGGTTTGTTCTCTTGAAAAGGCTGTCTTAACTGATCCCATTAAGCTTGATGACTTGAGCATTGCCAAAGATAGCTTGATTAATTACCAAAATATGGTGGAAACCTATTGGCATCAAAAAGTCGCTAGCAAACATATTACTGATGGCGACAGAAACATTAGATATTTCCATGCTATTTGTAATAAATCAAAAGCTTTAAACTCTATTAAGAAAATTAAGAACTCTAATGATGGCTGAATAACTGATAATAATAAAATTAAGGAATCTGTCAAACATCACTTTCAAAATTTATTAGACTCTAATCCTTCGTTAGAAACCCCCTCCAACACCCATCTAATCCCTTCTACAATTAGCAATGAGGATAACCATTTGCTCACTATGCATCCCTCGGAAGCGAAGATTAGTAGTACTCTAAATAGCATGAACTTTGATTCTGTTGCTGGCCCTGATGGTTTTACGACTCATTTCTTTCAACATTATTGGCCTTTTATTAAATCTAATCTTTTTGATGCTGTTATTGATTTCTTTGATGGCAGTCCTATTCCCAAATATTTTGCAAGTACTTCTATTGTCCTTATTCCCAAAACCAACAATCCATAATCTTGGGGCGATTTTAGACCTATTAGTCTTTTCACCTTTTTCCAAAAACTCATTGCTAAATTAATTAATAATAGGATTAGCCCCCTGCTAACTAAAATCATCTCCCCTAACCAAACTGGCTTCGTTAAAAATAGAGCCATATCTGATAATATTCTTCTCACATAAGAGCTAGTTCACGACATTGATGTTTCTTCCAGAGGAGGTAATATTCTCTTCAAACTGGACATCTCTAAAGCCTTTGACAACTTCTCATGGGATTTCCACTTTCAAATCTTACATTTGTTTGGTTTCTCTGATAATTTTATCCGGCTTATAAAAAGTTGTATCACTAACGTCTAGTTTTCTGTTATCATAAATGGTGAGTCCCTTGGTTTCTTTACTTCGAGCCATGGTTTGTGTCAAGGTGACCCTCTTTCTCCTTCTATTTTTATCATTGCTATTGAATATCTTTTGAGGAGCCTCAATGATCTTTTCATTAAAAAACCTAACATGGTTTATAAAAGTCATGGTGGTTTCCATGTTTCTCATCTTAACTTTGCTGATGATTTTATAATCTTCTGCAATGCTTCTCTTCAACATGTTAAAACTATTAAGAATCTCTTAAATGACTTTGGCAAAGTTAGTGGACTCTTCCTTAATGAAAGAAAATTCTATTTTATTCCCTCAGCTAAGATTCCTACCAATAGACTAAATCAAATCTCCAGAATTACTAATTTTAAGCATAGTCAACTTCCAATTAATTATCTCGGGGCTTCGCTTTTTAAAGGCCAGAAAAGATCTCATCTTTTTGATGACCTTATTCAGAAAATATCTAATAAAATTTTAGTTTGGGAATTTCATTTACTCTCTTTTGGTGACAGGCTTACCTTGATTAAGAGCACTCTTAATTTCATGCCTTTATATCTCATCCAAACCATTGACCATTTCTATCATCAAATTGAGCGTCCTAAACAAATTTTCGGGCTCCAATACCTCTTCTAAAAATATGCACTAGACCTCTTGGTTTAAAAGTTGTGGCACTTTTGACAAAGGTGGCCTTGGTTGTAAATCAATAAAAGAAGCTATCAATGCCTTTTCCTATAAACTCCGGTGGAATTTTAGGAGTAATCATAGTCTTTGGGCTAATTTCATGACTGCTAAATATTGTCAGGGTAAACACCCCCTCATTTGTCCCTTTAAACTGATTCTCTGTGTGGAAAAGACTTTGTTACAAATGGGATCAATCCTTAATTTTTTTGGGGCATTAACTCTGGCACTTCTTTCTTTTGGCAAGATAACTGGAGTGGAGGTGGATCCATTGATGACTTACTCTCCACCCATTCCACTACCGCTATTAGAGTAAACTCTTTCTGGCATAACAACAAGTGGAACAATAGTAAGCTTGCTGATTTTATCCCTATTACTTTCTTGAATATGGTTTCTACTATTCCTATCACTCCAATCAATCAAGACCATATTCTCTTTAAGCTCTCACATAATGGTGATTTCAACCTCAAAAATGTGTGGCTCCACATTAAAGATACTCATAATTCCTCCTATGTGTTCTCTAAACTTTGAAATAACAATATCCCTACTTCTTATTCTATTCTTACTTGGTGTATTCTAAAAAATTTTATCCCTGTTGATTCCTTGTTGTGGGGAAAAGGTTTTAATTTACCCTCTAAATGTCAATGCTGTCTCCATATTGAGAATGCTAATCATGTTTTTGTCAATGGGGCCATTGCTTCAAAACTTTGGATTTTGTATGATGATCTTTTTAACACTATCAATTTCAATGGCTCTCTTTCTTTATATCAACTTCTTGAAGTATATTTTGATAATATTATTCCAAGTCACATTAAAGTCATCACTGCTATCACTCTTATCTGGTTCATATGGATGGATCGAAATGATGCAAAACATTGTGGGATCCCTATGAACCACATGAGGATTATTGCTAGAACTAAAAACAAATTTCGTGACTTGTTTAAAGCCAATCTTATTCATTACAGACAAAGTAAAGGTTGTAAATTTGTGACCAATAAACTGGGTTATATTCTGCCTGACCAACCTTATTGTCCAAATGACACGATTGTTTATTGGAAAAAACCTCTTGACCACATTATTAAAATTAATACTGATGGCTCTGTTTCCCATAATGGCTCTAGTTGTGGTGGCATTTTCAGGAATTCTAAGTGTATAGTACTATGTTCTTTGCTTATCCCCTTACTTCCTCACCGCCCCATTTACCGAGCTTATGGCGTTCACAAAGCACTTGAGATTTGCCTCCAAAATGGTCGGCTCAATATTTTGATTGAGGTGGATGCTCTTCACGATTGATCTTTTGACTTCCACCAAAATGAGCAAAGACTAATTGTACTACCTCCTCAAGCAAATTAGAGCTCTTCTTTCCTAGCTGAATTTTAACATCACTCATGTTTGGCATGAAGGAAATGCTTCTGCTGACTACCTTGCCAATCTGGGTGCTAGATCAGATGGTATCATTTTCTTTGATCAACTCACCTTACCCAAACACTTGCGTGGACTAGTTAACTTGGATAATTCGAGGTTTCCTTATCTCAGAACTTAAGCTATCATTTTTTATGTATACTTGGATAATTCTGGGTTTTTTGCTGGCTGTTTTCCCTTACTCCAGCTAGATTGGGCTTTCATGTTTTCCTCTCTCTTTTGTTTCTACTTTGTTTCTTCTCTCTTTCTGGCCCTTGTTGCTAGTCTATTTTTTCTGATCTGGAAAGGTCTTGTTTTTGGGACCTATTTCCAGATTGTTGTCTTTATGACTTATGGCTGTTTTATGATTCTCGATTTTCCTATAGTTGGTTTTATTATTAGCTAGGCTATTTTTTATCACACATGCTGTAGCTCCCTTCATCCTGGTTCTATTTGTCATAGTTAGAATTCTCCTCTTTTATTTTGGGCTCATTTTTATGAACTCTCTACTCTTAATGGCTTTTCCTATGGTCAACTTGTTGGTATCCCCTTTCTTAGTTATTTATTGAATTGGACCCTTGAGGCTACCGGCTATCCTTATTTGGACTTATGTCCCATTCTCGGTTTGGAGTTACTTAAAGGATTTTCATTCTCGCTTGAGATCCCCGGATTATCCATCGATTTCTTGGTTCTTTACTAATGCTTTTGGGTGGACTCTTGGCCGCCTTGTTGGTATTAACCTTCGTTGTTGGTCAACTGGATTAATACTCCATCTTCGTATGGGGCTTTGGTCTGGTTTGCTCGAACTCCTCTTGAAGTTGTTCATTCGGGTGGATTTTGCTTTGAACCCCCTTAATGGTTTATTATATGCCTATCATCTTAATTCATTATTTTACTTTATTTGTTGTTGTCTTCTCCATCTTCTTGCAATTAAACTTATTTTTATTGCAATATTTATCCTGGATGGGTGGCTTTATGGCAAGCAAACTGGTTCTTGTTGTCTTGGTTGTTTCTTATCTTGGATTTTTGCTGCCTTGGTTTTTCAAGACTCCTATGTTGGCTCAATCCCTGTTGGTTGTAGGACTTCTGGGTCATATGCTCAGCAAGTTGTTTCTGACATTGTTGTTCTGTGGATTTTTGGTGTTTGGTATTTGGATTGCTGCATTCAAGATACCTATTATAATGCTATATCTACTTGGTTGTTAACTATGGCTTTGTCTACTCTGATTGTGTGGCTTTATGGCCAACTTGCTATCCTTTCCTGTCTTGAATGTTGTTGTCCTAATTGTTGTTATCCTGACTGGTTTTTGCCTTGGTTACCTGCTGTCTTATTTTTGTTGGATTCTAATGATGATGCTCATTTGAATCCAAATTTTGATCTTTTTGCTGGTGGGTTCCATTGTGGCAATAACCTCTCTACTATTGGGGTTGGCTCTCTGAAAGCCTGTGCTATTCTTGTATGGGCTACTGTTCATCACCTGTTAGTTATGTTCTTCATTACCTACTATTGTCTCTATTCCCCTCTCGATTCAGTTAGGTTTGTGCTATCGTATGCACCGCTTTATGTGATTGGGTGGTATTATGGCCGATTCGCCTTTTGTTGTCTTGTTATCTTGGTTGTTAATCAGATTATCGATTTTTGGTCCTGAATGGTGCAACTGACGATGTAGTTCTGATTGTATTCATTTGGTGCCTTTTTTGGTTGGTTGCAGTCCTTTTCCTGTGTTTGGCTATGCTGCTTTGGATATTGATAAGGGTTTCAACTTGTTGCCTTCTTTGCTGTATGCTCTTTCTGATTATGCCATTTTTGATTGTTTTGGTCATTGGTGTCTGGGATGTGGCTTTTCTGATCTATGGTACTATGCTCTATCTACTGGGTTTCTAACCTTTGCTAGGTCTTCCGATTGTCTTCCTTCCCCTTCTTCGTGGTTGTCTTTCGCATCGCCTTGGCTATTTTTTGATCTTGGTTATGTGATGTCTTGTTTTTCTGGATTCTAATGTGGATCCTAATTTGTATCCCTATTTTGATCTATCCTCTGGTGGGATCCAATGCTGCACTAACTATTTTGTTGTTGGGGTTATTTTTTTATCTCCCTTGCTATTTCTGTCTGGGGTATTATTTATTTTCTGATAGCTGTGATCTACACTACCCTTGTTGTTTCTATTCCCAACTAGGTTCAGACTGCCTTGTGCTGCTTTCTCCTTGGAATGCAATCTCTAAGTTGTCCCTATGTGTCTTGTATGTTTGGTCCACTACCTTTTTTTTTTTTCTCTCTTTTATCTGTCATGTTTTTTTTGATTCTACTATGGATCCTATTTTGGGATCGTCTTGGAATGCAACTATGCTCCCTTGTCGTCTTTGGCTTTGGCTCTTAGATGTCACTGCCTGGCTATTTTTTGGTCTTGGTTATCTGTTGTCATGTTTTTTTTAGATTCTAATGTGGATCCTATTTGGGCTCCCAGTATTTCCCATCTGGGATCAGTCAGGTTTGTGCATCTTACTCCTTGGAATACAATCTCTATTATTAAGGGGTGGTATTATCAACTGCTACTGTCTTATGCTGTTGCCTTCATTTTTTGTTGATCTGGATTCTCTGGTCTTTAGTCCAGCTTGCTACTACTGGAGCTGCTGTTCTGATTATCCTTATTGGGTATTTTCTTTGCTTTTTGGTTTTCCTGCCTTCCCTTACAATTGTTTTTTTTTTCCAATTATTGATATGGATACTAATATGGGGCTTGTTCCAATCTACATTCTTTATTTTGATTGGGCTCATTTTCTGGACTTTACATCTACCTCAGTTGTACTTTGCCCAGATTCATTTATATATCATATAATTGGGATGGTGTAACTTATAGACTCATTGACTTGTTTAGCGGATTTCAAAGCTACCTCTTCTGTTTCATATGGATGGTTTCTATGCTGGCCTATTTCATATATATAAGTATCCTCATGTTAGGGTGGCTATATGGAGGATCATTTTTTTGGCATGGGATCACTCATTTATCTGCCCTTAGCAATTTTCTCTTTATATTCTTTATAGTTTTGTTTAGGTTTACAGGTAATAAAGCCCACAAGACTTTCAACAACTGGCTGTTATCTTCTCAAAGGTTTGTTGGCTATGATGGCTGTGAGGATTCCACTCTCTTTTGGTTTGGTAGTAGCTCTTGTGATGTAACCCTTCTGCTAAAGTTTGGATGCGCATATTTGCATCTACCCCAACTTGGTGTGACTGAGCCGGAGCCTTCTCTATCTCAATTCCTTACTATCATTCTCAGATTATGTTATTTTCATTCATCCTTTTGTCTATATTATCTTAACTATTCTAATCTCTTTCTTATTGTTATTTTGCTGGCGATTCTCTCTTATCCTATTTTGCAGGTGATTCTCTCTTGCAAGTTTCCTTTATATTGTCATGCATTCTCAAGTTCTTCAGAGCAATGGCCCTAACCATTCTTTGGCTTATTATGTTTATCTAATTGTATCTTTTGATTGCTTTAAGGTCTTCCTTTGCTTTTGGATGTACTTAGATAGGGGATTTACTCCTTAGGCTGATTGTAGCTCTTTGAGCAGTAGTTATGGAGTTTATCCCCTTTAAGGACTTTGTAACCCCCTTTTTGTGCAATAAAATACCATTACATGGGGCTTCCTTTAAAAAAAAAACCCTAAACCCTAATCTTTAAACCATAAACCCTAAACCCTAAACCCTAAAGAGCTAAAAACATAAACCTAAACTAAATAAAACCTAAAAATCAAATACATAAAAAAACCTAAACCAAAATAAAATAATAAAATAAAATAAAATAAAAGCTAACACATAAACTTAAACCTAAACCTAAACCTAAGCCTAAAAGGAAAATAAAATAAAAAATGAAAACTAAACTAAAATAAAATAAATACAAACCTAATGTAAACTAAAAAAAAAAAACCCTAAACAAAATAAAAACTAAACCTAAAATAAAAATGAAATAAACCAAAAATAAAATGAAATAAAAATTGTATAAAAACCTCAACATAAGAAATAAACCAAAAAATAAAATCTAATCTTAAAATAAAATAAAATAAACCTAAACCTAAACTAAAAATGAACTAAAATAAATAAAATCTAAACCTAAACAAAAAATAAACTAAACCTAAACCTAAACATAAACTAAATAAAATAAAATAAACTAAAAATAAACCTAAACTTAAACTAAAAAAAGAAAACCTAATAATAATAAACTAAAATAAAAACTTAAAACCTAAACCTAAAAATAAAAAATAAAAGCTAAACTTAAAAAATAAAATAAAAATATAACACAACTAAAAAATAAAACTAAACCAAAACCTAAAAAATAAACTAAAATAAAAAACCTAAACTAAAATAAATAAACCTAAAATAAATACACTAAACTTAATAAAAATAAAAAATGAACAGGAATAAAAATAAAAAATAAAATAGAAAAATAAACTAAATTAAATAGAAAAATAAACTAAATAATCTAAATAAACCTAAACTTACTAGTTTACTTAATTTAAAAAAAATACTAAACCCTAAACCATAAGCTACCCCTAAACCCTAAGCCTTAAATCATAAAAACCCTAAACCATAAAGCCTAAACACTAAAACCTAATCCCTAAACCTTAAACCTATCTTTAAACCCTAAAACCTAAATCCTAAAAACCTAAAAACCTAAACCTAAACTAATTAAAACCTAGAAATAAAAAATCTAAACTAAAATATAATAATCAAATATAATAAAATACAAACCCAAACTAAAACTAAAACGTAAACCTAAACCTAAAAATAAAATAAAATAAACTAATCAAAATAAATTAAAATAAAATAAATAAAAACCTAAACTAAACTAGAAAAATAAAATAAACCTAAGAATAAAAAACCTAAATAAAAAAAAACTGAACGTGAAATAAAAATAAAATAAACCTAAAATAAAATAAAATAAAACTAAATAAAAAACTTAAACCTAAAAAACAAACCTAAAAATAAAACATAAAAATAAATAAAAAATAAAACCTAAACTTTAAACTATAAAAAAACCTAAACCAAAAATAAAAAATTAAAATAAAATATACTTATACTTAAACTAAAATAAGTAAAATCTAAACCTAAACCTAAACCTAAAGCTAAACTAAATAAAATAAAACAAACTAAAAATAAACCTAAACTAATAAATAAAACCTAAAAATAAACCTATAATAAAAATCTAAAACCTAAAACTAAACAAATAAAATAAAAACCTAAACCTAAACTGAAAAATTAAAAATAAAACCTAAACCTAAAAAATTAAAATAAAAAACTCAATAAAAAAATAATCCTTAACCTAAACCTAAACCTAAAAAAGAAACTAAAATAAAAATTTAAAAAAAATTAAGAAATCTAAAATTAATAAACTAAACTAAATAAAAATAAAAAATAAAGTAAACTAAAATAAATAAAAAATAAACTAAATATACTAAATAAACCTAATCCTACCGGTTTACTTATTTTTTTTAAAAAAACCTGAAACCCTAAATCCTAAACCCTAAACCTTAAACCCCAAACCCAAAACCCTAAAAAACTCTAAACCCTAAATCCTAAACCCTAACCTTAAACCCTAAAAACCTAAACCCTATGCTCTAAACCCTAAACCCTAACTCTAAACCCTATACCCAAAACCCGAAACCCTAAACCTAAAGTAACTAAATAAATTAAAAAAGAAACCTAAACATAAACCCTAAGAATGGCCAAAACCTTAACAGCAAAAACATCACAGTCAACGAGGCTCACTCTATATCTAGTAGTGGAGGCAATGGCGGTGGTGGGTTATCATAGTGGTGATGGGGTATTTGGAGGTGTTGGTGGATGGAGGATGATGGTTATGGAGGGAGGAGGAGGTTACAACTGTGGTTGTGGTTGAGGGAAAGATCGGGGATATAATGATGGATCCCACTACTCGAGAGGTTGGGGCGGTTCTGATGGGAACTGGAAAAATTGAAGAATGGCCGATTAGATGTACTGCTTATGGAATTTTATCTTTATAGTAGAGATAGTTCTAGTTATTTAAGGCTTTTTATTTTCTCTATGTGTGCTTAGTTTTGATCTATGTCGTCGCTTGTGCCTTTGAGAACTTAGTGTGTTACTTGTTTGATGAAATCAAAAAGAAGAAATGTTGAATCTGAATTGGTTCTTTATTAAAAAAAAACTACAAACCCTAAAAATAAAATAAAATAAAATAAAACCCTAACCCTAAACCATAAAACCTAAATTGTAAAACCTAAACCCTAAACCCTAAAACCTAAACCCTAAACCATAAACCCTAAAATGAAAAAACCTAAGCCTAAACTAAATAAAATTATAAAAAAACATAAACCAAAATAGAATAAATAAATAAAATAAAATAAAAATATAAACTAAAATTGAAACTTAAAGCTAAACTTAAAAAGAAAATAAAATAAAAAATAAAATAAATAAAAACCTAAACTAAATTAAAAAATAAAAAACCTAAATAAAATAAAACGTAAAACTAAAAAAAAATAATTAAACATGAAATGAAATAAAATAAAAACTAAATAAAAACTTTAACCTAAAAAATAAACCTAATAACAAAACCTAAAAATAAATAAAAATAAAACCTAAACCATAAACTAAAAGAAAACCTAAACCTAAAATAAAAATAAAATAAAAATAATAATAAAACATAAAGCTAAAGTAAAATAAATTGAACTAAAATAAAACCTAAACCTAAACTGAAAAAAATTAAATAAACTAAAAGTAAACCTAAACTGAAACTAAAAAATAAAACCTAAAAATAAATCGAAAGTAAAAACCTAAAACCTAAACCTAAAAAAATAAAATAAAACCTAAAACTAAAATAAACTAAAATAAAAAACCTAAACTAAAATAAATAAACCTAAAATAAATAAACTAAACTAAATAAAAAAATAAACTTTAAAAAAATAAAATATAAACTAAGTATACTAAATAAACATAAACCTATAAGTTTACTTAATTTAAAAAGACCCCAAACCTTAAATCCTAAACCCTAAACCCCAAACCCAAAACTCAAAACCCTAAACAACCCAGCCCTAAACCCTATAAAACCCCTAAACTCTAAACTCCATAAATAATAAAACCCCTAAGCCTAACCCCTATAAACCCTAACCCTAAAACCCAAAATCCCAAACCCTAAACCTAAACCTAAAGTAACTAAATAAATTAAAAAATAAACTTAAACCTAATAAACCTAAACCTAAACCTTAAGAATGGCAAAACCTTGATCAAGAACATCACCATCAAAGCAACGTCATCAGCGTGGAGGCAAAGGCAAAGGTGGCAATTATCACAGTGGTGGAGAGGGATCTAGAGGTGTTGGTGGATATGGAGGTGGTGGTCGGAGCAGGGATGGTTATGAAAGCAGGAGGAGCGACGGAGGTTTCAACTATGGTGGATTTCGCTACTTGAGAGGTCGACATGGTTTTGATGGGAACTGGAGAAACTAAAGAATGATCGATCTGATCTGCTGCTTATGGAACTGTGTCTTTATAGTATAGAATCTTCTAATTATCTAGGGTTTTTGATTTGTTCTATGCCTGCTCATTTTTTGTCTATGTCGTCACTTGTGTCTTAGAGAACTAAGTGTGCTACTTAGTTGATGAAATGAAAAAGAAAAAATGTTGAAATTGAATTTGTTCTCTATTAAAAAAAACCTAAACCAAAACTTAAACCTTAAACCTAAAACTTAAACCCTAAACACTAAAAACTAAAAATAAAAAAAATAAAAAAAACCCTAACACAAAACCCAAAACACTAACCCTAAACCCTAAACCTAAACTGACCATAAACCTAAACCTAAACCCTAAACCTTAAACTTTAAACCCTAAACTAACCCTCTCTAAACCTTAATCATAAAAAAGCTAAAACCTACACCTAAACTAAAACCTAAAATAAAATAAATAAAATAAGCTAAAACAAATGAAAGAAAAAAATAAAATAAAATAAAAACATAAACTAAAAACTAAACCTAAACCTAAACCTAAACCTAAACCTAAACCTAAACTTAAACCTAAACCTAAAAAGAAAAAAAACTAAACTAAAATAAAATGAATAAAAACCTAAACTAAATTAAAAAATAAAAAACTAAATAAAATAAAAACTAAACCTAAAATAAAATTAAAATAAACCTAAATAAAATAAAATAAAATAAAAACTAAATAAAAACCAAAACCTAAAAAATAAATCTAAAAATAAATAAAAAATAAAACTTGAACCCAATAACTAAAAAAAACTAAACCTAAAATAAAAATAAAATATACCTAAACCTAAACTAAACTAAAATAAATAAAACCTAAACTTAAACCTAAAATAAATGAAACCTAAACATAAAGCTAAAATAAATAAAATAAAATAAAATAAAAACAAACCTAAAACTAAATAGAACCCAAAATAAAATATAAAATATAAAATTAACACTTAAACCTAAAATAAAAAAAATCTAAATCAAACTTTAAGAAAAAACCTAAGCCTAAATAATAAAATAAATATAAAATTAAACTTAAGAAATAAAGCTAAACCTAAACCTAAAATAAATTGAAATAAAAAAATAAAAATAAAATAAATAAACTTAAAAGAAATAAAAACAAACTAAATTGAAATAAAATAAACCTAAATAAAAGTACAAAATAAACAAAATATACTTGAACCTACTTGTTTACTTAATTTAGAAAAATAAAAAAATGTAAAAAACAATATAAAAAACCTAACCCTAAACCCTAAATCCTAATCCTACAACCCAACCTAACTCCAAACCCTAACTAAACCTAAACCCTAAATCCTAAACACAAAACCCTAAACTCTAAAACCTAAACTACAAACCATAAACCCTAAAAACTTGAAAACCTAAAAACCTAAACCTAAACTAAATAAAATAAATAAATAAACCTAAACCAAATCAAAATAAAAAATAAAATGAAATAAAAACCTAAATAAAAGCCTAAACCTAAACCTGAACCTAAACATAAACCGAAAAATAAAAAAGTAAAAACTAAAGTAAAATAAAATAAATAAAAACCTAAACTAAACTAAAAAAAATAAAGGATGCTAAAAATAAAAATCTTAAATAAAATAAAACCCAAGCGTAAAAAAAATAAAATAAACCTAAAATAAAATATAATAATAACTAAATAAAAAAACCTAAATTAAAAAACCTAAAATAAATAAAAAATAAAATCTAAACCCTAAACTAAAAAAAACCTAAACCAAAAATAAACTTAATCCTAAACTAAAATAACAACAACAAGCTGTAATCCTACTAGGTGGGGTCGGCTACATGAATCCTTCATCTCGATTGTGTCCTATTATTTGTCAAATTCTCATTTAAATCAAGTATACTAAGATCATTTTTTATACATCTTAACCAAGTCCCCTTGAGCTTTTAGGAATGCCTCAAGTGAATGTGAAGAGGGTATGACCAAATTACCCATGGATTAAGCAAACATGTGTTATATGGCCTACGGGTAGGATGCTTATTTTTCTTATTTTTTACTATGGATATGTTGGGTATGTGGAGAAATTAGGTTTTCCCAAGTTTTATGAGATTTGGAATTCATTTGATAGGGTTTGTCTCATGTTGACCCATTTAGGTCAAAAAGGGTCAACTTAGGTCAAGTTGACCAATTGGTCAAATTGGGTCAAACCAAGGGTTGGGTCAAGTTCATATGACCATTTGAAATGTTTTGGTGGCTTTGGTTTGATTGAATTTGGCTCATATGACTTCATTTAGGTCAAATAGGTCAAGTTGACCTATTTGAACCATTTGACCTATTTAAGCTAGGTCAAGGGTAGGTTTAGGTTAGGTTAGTCATATGGAGTGGATTGGTATCTTTTTTCCAATCAATTTTGGTTAAGCTCAAATTTGGCTCAACATGACCCCTTTAGGCTAAGTTAGGTCTAAGGCCAATTGGGCTAAGTTAGGTCTAGTTGGTCAATTGAGGCTTTGTTTAAGTTCAAAACGTTATTTGGAATGAACTTGACCCATTGGTTTGGATGAATTTTGCTTAGATCAATTTTTGAAACATTTTCACCCTTTAGGTCAAAATGGGTTAACTTGGGTCAAGTGGCCAATTGGGGGTTAGGAAGTGTTAGCTTGGTCAAGTTCAAACATAGGTCATGAGTGAACTTAGATCAATGGTTTCAATCAATTTGTCCTATGGTGTAATTTGGCTATGTTTGGTTTCATTTTGGGCTAAGTGTTGACTTGATGAACCCTTAGGTTTGACCCAATTTGATTGATTGATTGATCATCCCATGATGAGAGGTAAATATGAGTTTGGTTCAATCCAATTTGGTTAGGATTAAAATTTGGCTCACAAGGGTACTTTAGGTCACTTTGGGTCAAGTGAGCCTAAGTGGGTCAAATGGCTTGGTCAAAGCTTGATTTGAGCTTGATTCTTGTATATGGACTTATGATTGAAAAATAAATCTATTTACAAGTGATTTGAAGTTAAATGGGTTTTGATCCATTTGACAATTTCATATTCAAAGAAAGAATATGAATGGGTTTTGGATTTGATTTTTGACTTAGGTTTTGATTGAGTGATTGAAGTTTGGATTTATATTTGAGTTCATGATTGTATGGTTGATTGAATCATGAGAGAAAAGCAAGAGTTTTGCTTGATTTGAAATTGATTTGGCTGAGTTCAAGATTTTTGCTTGAAAGGCTTAGGTTGGATTTTGAGTTGATTTGAGTTTAATTTTTGGAATAGTTTTTGATTGTTTGAATTTATATTTTATTTATATATGTGAATATCAATGAGAATATAAATTGATCATGAGAAAATTTCAAGGATTTGAAGTGGTTTAATCATGATTTAGGCTAAGTCCATTAAGAAGGTTTTAAGGGACTTAGGAAAATTTTGGAGTTTAAAGTTTGAATTTTTGAATTTGGTTTGCTTGATTTAAATTTACATTTTATTTATATATATGAATATAAATCAGAGTATAAAAGAATTATGTGAAAATCCCATGACATTGAGATGGTTTGATCAAGGTTTAGGCTAAGTTCATTAATGGAAAATTAAGGACTTAAGGAAATTTTAAATTGAGAATTTAACTTGAGGGTTTGATTTGATTGATTTATATTCATATTTCATTTAAATATGTGAATATAAATGACAATATAAATGAGTTTGAATTGATTTGATCAAGGTTTAGGCTAAGTCCATTAATGGAAAATTAAGGGACTTAAGAAAATTTCATGAATTGATTTGGACTTTTGAGTTTAGTTTGATTGATTTAAATTTATATTTAATTTATATAGGTAAATATAGATGAGATTATAAATGAATTATGAAAAAATCTTAAAGATTTGATTAGTTTTGATCATGATTTTGGTTAAAGTTCTTATGGGAAGATTAAGGACTTAGGCAAAATATGGACTTAGGAATTTTTGATGAATTTTGATCATGGGTTTCAATCATAGATTTCAATCATAGATTTTAATCATGGATTTGATTTAAGTTTGGAGGAAATCAAATAAAATTGAATTGGAGTTTAACTTGAAAGAAGGAAAGTGAGGAATGGTTTAAGCTAAGGGTAGGAAGTTTTCCTAACACCCCTAAGGCATGACCTATTCCTATGGCTAACTCTTCTAAGTCTCTAGGGTAGGTTGAGTGTCCACCTAATCACTAGATATGTATTAAGACTAAGGAACTCTTAAGGCCTAAGAGGAGTCCTATGTCTAAGATGGAGGGGTTGAGAGCTCATCCTAAAAATGAGGTCAACAAAGGGAGCCCAATAGGTGCAGTGTGACTGACAAGGAACACTACATGTATTGTTATTGACTAAAATGATCAAAAACACCAAGAGATCACAAGCACTAACAAAAGCAATCTATCTTTAACCCAAGGAAAAAAAGAATGTAGAGCTTAATGCAATGTGGCTCTACTTATGTCCAAGACATAAGAGAGAGGGAAGAATCCACTAAGGGATAGGGTGTGAACCTTCCACTAGGGAAGCAGGTTCAAGTCATTCACAAGGGGATGAAAGGTTTGATTTGATTTCAATCTCACTAAGGAGAAAAAGATTTGATTTGTTCTATTAGAGAAGAGTGTTGAATTTGCTTTGAATTTTTATTAGGTCTAGATTTTGAGTGAACCCTATTGGTTTGCAATAGAATGCATTAAGTTGAAGCCATGGAGGCTAAGACCTAACTCAGATTTACCAATTCAAAGGGGTAGTCTACTAAACACATAGTAGGACTAGGCAACCAAAGGGATGCCTTCCGGTATGTAGTAGTTGTACTAGGAAGAAAGCATAGTAGACTTACATCCTCCAATGTAGAGACCAATTGCTGGGTTAATCTATTGGCAAGACAACAGATTGAACCCGACCTAGGGCTGACTATTAAGTGAGTACCACTGGGAGACTTAAATCAGCTCGAAGATAATCAAAATTAATTTCATTTTTAGATTTGTTTGTTTTGATTATGATGGATCCCATGGGTTTACGATGAACTAAACTGAGTAGGGGCCATGGAAGCCTAGATCTAACTCAGATTTATCAATTCAAAGGGAGTAGTTTACCAACCACAAGGTAGAACTATCCAATAAAGGGGAAATCCATTTTGGTATACAATGGCCAAGTCTTAAGAAGAAAGCACAAGGACTCACATCTTCTAGAAACAAGGAACTATTGGGGTGATTGGTTGCTTTGGGCAACAAATCAAACCCGACCTAAGGCTGACTATTGAGTGAATGCCATTGGGGGACTTAAATCAGCTCAAAGATAGTCAAAATCTATTTTTTTTATTTTTTTGTGGATTCTGTTGGTTTGCAATGGATCATACTGAGAAGGAGCTTATAGAAGCCTAGACCTATCTCAGATTTACTGAACCAAAGGGAGTAGCTTCTCGACCGATGGGAGAATTATCCGACCACAAGGGTGCCTTTCGGTTTGCAGTGATTAATTGATGGGAAAAAAGCTCGGGGACTCACATCTTCAACTAAAAAAGATCACTGGGATGATTGGTTGCTTTGGATAATAAATTAAACCTGACATAAGGCTGCCCATAGGTTTGCGATAATCATGCTAGAAAGAATGCATCATAGACTTACATCTTCCAAACCAGAATTATTGTCGGGGTAACTTTCTTGTGGAAAAATGGATTGAACCCAACCTAAGGGTGATTATGGAGTGAGTACTGACCCAGGGATTTATCTCAACTCAGGTTGTTAGGCAATTCCTATAGGGAGTTCTGCTGACACTGTCCTAAAGATAGGATGCCTGCTTGGGAGAAGGGGCCCTTTGGAGCTTGAATTTCTAATCCACAAGAAAATTAATTTTATTTATTTTGTTTGTTTTAGTTTATTTATTTTAATGTAGGACCTATTAGTTTGTGAGAGATCAAACTGAGAAGGAGCTTATATTAGCCTTGACCTATCTCAGATATACTTAACTAAGGAAAAATCTGTGCATCCGCTAAACAAATTTTTCAACCACATGGGTGGCTACTAAGAAAGGGGAACTATCCAAACCAAAAGTAACATGGGTAGTGTCTAAATGGGGTCGCAAAGGACATGATCCAAATAGAGTGCCCAAAAAGGATGGGGCCTTTAAAGGCTTAATCCAACACCCCAGAGAAGATGACACGGCCAGTCATATATCCAATAGGTATTTGGTGTCCAACTCAAGGAGAAAGCACAGGGACTCATATCTACTAAGAGTGGTGTACTCACCGTGTGATTCGTCACAGATAGTGAATGTTAACCAACCTAAGGTTCCCGTTAGTTTGCAACAATCGCCCAAGGAAGAAAGGTTGGGGACTCACATCCTCCAGATAGAACTGATCAGGGATAGTCTTCGCTCAACAGTGCTATCCCTGTGGTGACTACTGAGTGAATGCCACTAGGGGACTTGTATCAACTCAAATGTAGTCAAGAGGAAAAGAGACTATATGGGATGTATCCTAAACCTCAAATATACTCGATGTAGTTAGAGCATGATGGCTAGTCCAAGAAGAAGGTATGGAGACTCACATCTTTTTAAATGAAGTCAATCATGAGGTAGTTTACTGGCTGGGCAGTGAAGACTACCATACTAACAAGGCACTCATTGGTTTGAAATGATCAATTTAGGAAGAAAGCACAGGGACTCACATCCTCTAACAAATGACCACTAGGGTGACATACTAGTGTGGTTGCATGTAGGCCTAACCTAGAGCAGCTAATGAGTGAGTGCCACAGGGGGATTGCTCTTATATTAAAATAACTCGAGTTAAAAGATTTGTGTTTGTTATATGCATGTGTTAAAAGGAATAGGATGCCTTTGGGGGACACTTACACCTACCTTAAACACACTAGGAGTTTGGGTGAAATGATGCCACGATGGAAAAAGGATTCCAATTAAGAAAAGATGTCGCGTTCTCTACACCTAACTTAGTTAATCAAAATAGATGCCTCTGCCCTCAAACACCTATTCTAATAGCATCAAGAAATTATGTTTGTGTTGTGAAAGAAGAATAGGATGCCACTGAGGGACTCTTACACCTATCCTAAATACGTCATGACAGATTCACAAGATTAGCAAACAACACTTTGAAAAGAAGAGAAGATTTGATGAATGGAATTAGATTTTTTTGTTCTTTTTATTAATTATTTTTTTTCAAACATGATTTATTTCATGGGTAATATTTCATTAGATATAGCCCATTAATTGGATGCATCGGGTGTTCCCCTTTACAATCAATAAGCTGATAAGATCCTCCTTAGTAGGCCTTCTCTATAACATAGGGGTCTTTCCAAACTTGCCTCCCATCTTTTGACAGGCAATAATTGGTCTCCTTAGGACTAACACAAGTTCTCCTACTGGAAAAGTCCTAGGGCAGACCAACTTGTTATGAGCATGAATCTTTTTGGCCTTGTATAACTCGAGGTTCTGGCATGCCTATAGGTGACTCTCCTCTAAACCTTTGAGCTCTTCTAACCACAATTTTGCATTCTGCTCTATAGTGATCTTGTTACCCAATGCTATCTTTAGTGATGGGAGTTGAACTTCTAAAAAAAGAATGACTTTTGACCCATACACTAAGGAAAATGTGGTAGACTGAGTTGGGGTCTGGTATGTGGTGTGGTAGGCCCACAAAACTTCAACTAACTGCTCATTCCACTATCATTTGTTATCACGAAGAGTCTTCTTTAGTATTTGAATGAGCATTTTGTTGAATGCTTCTGCTAAGATATTAGCTCTGGGGTAGTAGATGGTGGAATATCTCTAATCTATATCATGTCTTCTGGCAAAGCTATTGATGTTCATGCTTTTGAATGTAGTACCATTATCGGATATAATTCATCGAGGCACATGAAACTTATATACAATATGGTTC
Organism: Cymbidium sinense; assembly: GCA_021442155.1. Taxonomy (NCBI): domain Eukaryota; kingdom Viridiplantae; phylum Streptophyta; class Magnoliopsida; order Asparagales; family Orchidaceae; genus Cymbidium; species Cymbidium sinense. The sequence continues at coordinate 341,809,862 of CM038214.1, read as the reverse complement.
CTAAAAAATTAAAGCACAAGGTGAGTTGTAACCTCTTTGAGTGGGATGACTTTTGCCCACTTGGAAAAGTAGTTGGTGGCAGATAAGATGAATCGATGCCCCTTGGAAGAAGGAGGACCAATTGGACCCACAATGTCGGTACCCAAACAATCAAATGGCCATGAGGACAAGGTAGGGTGTATAATGTTGGATGGCTGGTGGAGGACCACACCATTCACCTAACATTGAAGGCATCTCCTAGCTACATCCATGCAATCTGTGATTATTGAATTTCAGTAGTATCCTAGTCTCTTAATCTTCATCTTCATCTTTGGACCAAATTGATGAGCTCTTCATAGACCTAAGTGTACCTTGGTTATAATTCCACGGGCTTCATGTTTGTCTAAATAATATAACCACATTTGGTCAAAGGACCGTCGGCATAGGGTGCCATCAACAATAGCATAGGAGAGAGCTCGTTGTTTCACCTGATGGGCTTGTGACTTTTCTTGAGGTAATTTGCCGATGTTCAAATAATCTATGAATGGTTGCCTACAATCTATCCCCTTGTCCATTTTGGCAATGACTGCATAATGTGCTTCCTCACCTATAGCAGTCAGCTAAGCTAAGCGTAATTCAAGATTAAGGAGGCCCTTGATTAGTGATTCGCTCATCTCTTTGGATACGATAAGGGCATCATATATGCTTAGCTTAGATGGTAACTTTCTTAAATATCAGCAAGAGTGGTGTACTCACGTGAGTCCACAAGATAGTGAATGTTAACCAACCTAAGGTTCGCACAACAATCCCAAGGAAGAAAGGTTGGGGACTCACATCCTCCCATAGGAACAATCGGGATAGTCTGTCTTTGGCACAGTGCTATCCAACCTGGGCTATTGAGTGAATGCTAGGGGACTTGTATCAACTCAAATGTAGTCAAGAGGAAAAGAGACTATATGGGACTTATCCTAAACCTCAAATATACTCGACCTAGTTAGAGCATGATGGCTAGTCCAAGAAGAAGGCATGGGGACTCACATCTTCTTAAATGAAGTCAATCATGAGGTAGTTTACCGGGCGGAAGACTACCATAAACAAGGTGCTCATTAGTTGCAATGATCAATTTAGGAAGAAAGCAGGGACTCACATCCTCTAACAAATGACCACTAGGGTGACATACTAGTGAGGTAGCATGTAGGCCTAACCTAGAGTAGCTGAAAGAGTGCCATGTGGGGATTCCTCTTATATCAAAATAACTCGAAAAGATTTGTGTTTGTTATATGCATGAAAAGGAATAGGATGCCTTTGGGGACACTTACACTACCTTAAACACACTAGAGTTTGGGTGAAATGATGCCAGATGGAAAAAGGATTCCAATTAAGAAAAGATGCCACTTGGGTTCACACCTAACTTAGTTGTGCTAATAGAAATAAGATGCCTCTCGGATTCTCAAACACCTATTCTAATAGCATCAAGAAATTATGTTTGTGAAAGAAGAATATGATGCCACTGGGGGATTCTTACACCTATCCTAAATACGTCATGACAGATTCACAAGATAAGCAAACAACACTTCGAAAAGAAGAGAAGATTTACTGAATGGAATTAGATTTTTTTTGTTCTTTTATTAATGATTTTTTCAAACATGATTTATTTCATGGGTAATATTTCATTAGATATAGCCCATTAATTGGAAGCATCGGTGTTCTTTAAAATCAATAAGTTGATAAGATCCTCCTTAGTAGGCCTTCTCTATAACATAGGGGTCTTCCCAAACTCAGCTCCCATCTTTCGACAGGCAATAATTGGTGTCCTTAAGACTAACACAAGTTCTCCTACTTGAAAAGTCCTAGGGTAGACTAGCTTGTTATGAGCATGAATCTTTTTGGCCTTGTAACTCAGGTTCCGCTTGCCCATAGTGACTCTCCTCCAAACCTTTGAGCTCTTCTAACCACAACTTTGCATACTCAGAGTGATCCTGTGCCCAATGCTATCTTTAGTGATGGGAGTTGAACTTCTAAGAAAAGAACGACTTTAGACCCATACACTAAGGAAAATGTGGTAGACCGAGTTTCGGTATGTGGTGTGGTAGCACAAAGCTTCAACTAACTGCTCATTCCACTATCATTTGTTATCATGAAGAGTCTTCTTTAGTATTTGAATGAGAGTTTTGTTGAATGCTCGCTAAGACATTAGCTGGGGTAGTAGATGGTGGAATATCTCTAATCTATATCTTCTAGCAAAGCTATTGATGTTCATGCTTTTGAATGTAGTACCATTATCAAATATAATTCATCAAGGCCGAAACTTATATACGATATGGTTCTCGAAAAATTGAAGCACACGGTGAGTTGTGACCTCTTTGAGTGGGATGGTTTTTGCCCACTTGGAAAAGTAGTTGGTGGCATAAGATGAATCGATGCCCCTTGGAAGAAGAAGGACCAATTGTTCATAATGTCTTACACCATGCACCGACATTGAAGGCATCTCCTAGCTACATCCATGCAATCTATCATTATTGAATTTAGTATCCTAGTCTCTTAATCTTGACTTCATCTTTGACCGATTAATGAGCTCTTCATAGACCTAAGTGTACCTTGGTTATAATTCCACCGCTTCATGTTTGTCTAAACAATATAACCACATTTGGTCAAGGATCAGATGTGCCATCAACAAAGATGAGAGAGCTGTTTCACCTAATGGGCTTGTGACTTTTCTTGAGGTAATTTGTCGATGTTCAAATAATCTATGAATGGTTGCCTACAATCTAGCCCCTTGTCCATTTTGGCAATGACTGCATAATGTGCTTCCTCACCTATAGCAGTCAACTAAGCTAAGTGTAATTCAAGATTAAGGAGGGCCTTGATTAGTGTTTCGCTCATCTCTTTGGATACGATAAGGGTGTCATATATGCTTAGCTTAGATGGTAACTTTCTTAAATGAGAAAGGATGTTGTAGTCCACCTTCGGCCAGTCTTCCACAAGCATATCCAAGGGTGGATCATCTTGTGGAAGGGCTGATCTTCTAACCAATAACTTATTTCCCTCATCTTGAGGAGCTTCCATAGGAGGAAGAACCTTGCCACTACAAAGGTTGAGTTCAATCTCTTGAGGAAAGTTGGAAGGTTCTACCTTTAGGCTCACAGCTTCTCCTATGGGACTCGTAATCAAATGATTCCATGTCTATCTTAAGAGATGAACCTATGGTTGAGTTGGAAAGTCCAACCCCAATGAAGAGGAAGATCAATTTGTTATAGTTATTTAGACTTGAAGAGTTATCAAGGCATATAGAAGAAGATAACCCATTAGAAGTGACACAAATGTAATTCAAACTTGCTTTATTCTTCAATTTCTTAGAATTATTTGGAGGTACAAAGTAGAAGTCAAGTAAAGTAATTGGAGTAAAGGATTTGATGCCTTATCACGATACAAGAGTTCTACTAGTAGAAGAAATAGAAAGCTAAATAGAAGAAGTCATGAAAGCTAAGAAGGTTGGAGGCTGGACATAGTCGGTGGCTATGCTAAAAGGCTATCCTGGGCCAACACATGCTGCTACTACTGAGCTCCCACTTTCCTAGAGTTGGCACTGGAAACTTGCCAACACATGATGCTTCTTGATCTTCTAAATTATTTTCTTAGAGGTTTTAGATAAAGAAATGTCCCAACCTTCTTTGGTTTTGGTAGGATCACAGGTATCCCCAAGTATTACCCTAAAGGAATTGGAAGGTTGTTCCACAAGGCATTCCTTTGTGATAACTATAGCACTGGTCTTGAAACTGTGTTCAAGCTAATCCTTGAATGTAAAGTAATCCTCCAAAATATGTCCTAACATACGGTGGTAAGGGTAAAAGTTTGTATCAAGACTTTTTCTTACTTCCTTCGATCTCTTAGGCTCGGGTAACTGAAAATCAAGTTTCTTTAAGAGGTTCTTAAAGATTTTCCTGATTACCTCCCTCTTAAAAGAATAAGGTTTGTTTAACTTATCTAAAAGAGTAGGTGGACCATAGCTACCTGGCAATGGGTATGCATGTCACTGTTGCTAGTGGTATGGCTGAGGTAGTGGTTATGATGGCCATAGAGGTTGTGGTGGAGGTAGGTAGGGCTACTTCAGTGGTGGCAAAAGAGGTGGAGGCTGCTGAGGTCATGGCCTCTCAGACTGATATCTAGCTAGCAACTTTCCTTATCAATAATTGCTATTGCTCCTGGCTTCTTATCATAAACCTTCTATGGCTTCTTCTTAGACAACTGATCTTGAAAAGGCAACTGTTTGGCCTCTCCTTGTAGATTAGCCGCCTTATTGATTAGCTTCTAAAATATATTGATAATGAATCCTTAAGCATGAAGGCGACTAGGCCATGGATATTCTTCAAGAAAATCTCAATGACATGCTATTTAGACAACTGTAGTTCACACTTTATACTCAGGTTAGGCCATCAGAGAATATAATAAATAAAGGACTCACTAGGGTGCTATTATGCTACAACGAGATCACCTAAAATAACCCTTTGCTGAGCTCCAGCAAATCTTTTAATGAAGAGTTTCTCTAACTCAGCAAATGTATTTATTATATCATTGTGCAGTTCAACATACCAATCAAAAGCAATACCCACTAGGCTACTAATGAAAAGGCGTAGAGTGTCACATCTCAAGCGTAATAATGGCCCCAAATGTGTATGTCTTGCATCAGGTTTCTACTACCATCAAAGCTTTTGAATAAATGAGGCATGAAACCCTTGGGATATTGGATATCATTGAATTTCTCTAGGTAGGGTCAATTGTTAGGAACCGATGATCCTCCCAAGCTTGAGCCAAAGCTTCCTTCACCTGTTGCTCAACCATGGATTTAATTTCTTTTTCTTGTATGGAGGTACTTTACACTACCTTCCTATACAGGCTACTGCTACCTTGTTCAATGAGAGGTAGAGTCTTGGCTAGGTCCAAGACATGCACTAACTCAGGCTGACTAATATCAACTGTAGTATAATGAACTAACGGGCTTGCTTCTGAAGCACTGACACTGTTGCTAACAAGTCCTGTAATTATTGTACCATCCTATCAATCTGCTCATCTTTTTGCCTTAACTAATGTCAGAGGTGCTGGGATGATTCTGCGGTGTCTCCTTGATCAACCTCATCATCGTCCATGGCTTGTTGTTCCCTAAGAAGAGATCCTCTAGTGTCAACCATACAGACTCCAGTTGAGTCTCCCATCATGTTATCTTCATTAGGATCGAAGCTGCCTCTCTCTTAATCAGACAAGGTGAACCCCAAGATCTCCTTCTTCTCCATGAAATAATGTGCAACTATCTCATCTAAGGAACAATCCAACTCGCAGGTGAACAGTTTGCTAATTTGTAATCACTATCGTGCACTAAGAGGCTCCGAACCTCGCTTGTCACTGGAGAGTCAATCTTGTGTGGACTGTACTCACTAGATGAATGATACTTCTAACTACTACTGGCTACAAGAGGGGTAACAATCCTATGATGTTCCACTACCACTGGTGCAACTAGACTGTCATCTGGAATATCTTTAATAATTATCACCATTTCCACATTCGACTGTATGGTCGGAGTTGGTGAAGGGATGACCATGATGCTTCGGGGTTTCCACTCCTTCTGCACCACCATTAAGGTAGAAGGTTGAGCTGGAGAGCTTGGCCCTACCACAATGGGTGGTGTAGAAGGTAGATCCTGGCCATAGCGATCACCAACGGGTGCAATTTTCCCATTCGCCTTCATGGTCTTAGATGGAATGGGAGATGTAACCACCGATGGGATGATGGGTAGAGTGGTGGGGTGGAGACACCACCAACTCTCTATGCATAGGAACTGCCCTCTTGTGGTGGCTAGTCCTAATGAAATACTATCGATGGTTACCTGCGTAGACTGGAAAATCAATCGAGCAAAAGCAAACCGAGTAGAACCTCCATCGCCTCGCTAGTAACATGTATGTATGGGCCTCACGATCTCTCTAGTGAATCTACCTCCACAAGGTGGGGTAATAGATCAAAGATCAAACTAAGTGTCGACGAGCATCCATATGTTCACCTAAGGTAAAATAGATCGGAGGCTGGAGTATGACCTCTTACTCCTAGAAACTGCTAGCTAAAAGTGCACCACTGGAGGAGGTGATGAACATATCCTCATGACATCCTCTCTGTCTGATCTAGAGAGAGAGGATGGAACGGTCTTAACCGTGGTGAAGTGATAACGGTAAACTCATCCATGACTAATCGAGATGCTGCCTCTAGCTCCCTAGCTATCTGGGTGTGGTATCGCTTGATCATGTGTTTCTTATTCCTACACTGTGTATGGGTAGGATGGGAGGAGTGGTACCTAGACCCATACTCAAATGTAAGGGAGGCAACCCCTGAGTCTAGGGGAGCCTTACCCAGAGGGCATGGTAGGGTACCACGCACTAGGGCAACATGAGAACTCGGGATGAACTAGAACGAACTTCTACCGACATACCGTCACTATAACAATAAGTCCGTGTAATAACTTTCCTGCTCAGGAGGAGACATCAATCAAAGGGTAAGTTAATCCGATGACCGCGCCCACACCTTGGTCCCGCTAACTGGTGAGGGAGTGCCCTCACAAGTGATCGGCTCCCCAAATTCTCCAAAGTGAATCAGATGACTATAGTCCAGACAGGGGAAGTCAGCCTGATCTAAAGCCAGATCCATACCATGGGGAAAGGTGAAGACAAACTTCTGAGAACCATCCATTTCAACAATTGTAATAGATTGAAACTGAACTACACTGTGCTGTAATGAGAAATAAACTTGTATTAGATTTCTGTTTCCATAGATTTTTGAATTTGAAAATTTGAACCCACATCCAACAACTTGAAAGTGTTAGGTGGGGTTCAAATGGATTTGAGAAGATTGATTAAAAGAGGAATTTGAATATGAATACAACTCCAACAAATTTAGGTATGTTGAAATATGGATTCAAAATTTTTTATAAGGATGCTTCCATAAGTTCATGTTTATCTTGAATTTGAATTTTGATTTAAGGACCCTTTCCTTTAATATTTTTTGTTATGTTAAAGTAAAAGTCAAATTGATTTTATTTTTGTTTGATTGTTTCAAAATTTTACTTGCTTAGCAAATTTATGTATGCTAAGTGAAGTGTTTGAAAAAGTGATTGTGAATTTTGTTTTGATTTTGAGAAATTTAGGATTCTCACTTAGCTAGGTATGTTAGGTGAATAATCCAAGTGTGTTTTGTTTAATTTTTGAAAATAGGATACTTAGCAAATTTTGGTATGCTAAGGAAATCCTAAGTGTTTAATTTTTGTTTTGATGTTTTGATTTTTAAATATGGTAGGATCCTTAGCAAATTTGGTATGCTAAGGGAATCCTAAGTGTTTCATTTTGTTTTGATGTGATTGAAAGTGAAGACTTAACTTTAACAAATTTGGTATGCTAAAGATGAAGTCCCACTTAATTTTGTGAAATGGAAATTTCACTTTGCAAAATTGAGTATGCTAAATGAAATTCCAAAGGATGTGTTCAAAATTTTTGATTTGTTTAAGTTTTGAAAATGGAAACTTCTCCTTAGAAAATTTGGTATGCTAAGGGAAGAATTTCCAAAGGTGTTGGAGAACTTTGGTTTTGACTTTGGAAACTTCAATTTCAATACTAGCGATGTTCCAAAATATTTTTTGAAAAATGTTTGATTTGATTTGGAAACTTCACTTAGCAAATTTGAGTATGCTAAATGAAGTTCCAAATATGTGTTTCAAATTTGTTTTTGGATTTTGAATTTAGATACTTCAATTAAAAAATTTGGGTATGTTAAATGAAGTTCCAAAAATGTGTTTTAGAACATTTTTGGATTTTTGATTTGGAGATTTCACTTAATAAATTTGGGTATGTTAAATGAAGTTCCAAAAATGTGTTTTAGGAAATTTTTGGATTTTGGATTTGGAGATTTCACTTAACAAATTTGGGTATGTTAAATGAAATTTCAAAATGTGTTTTAGAAATATTTTGGATTTCGGATTTGGAGATATCACTTTAACAAATTTGGGTATGTTAAATGAAATTCCAAATGTGTTTAGAATTTTGAAAGTATGATTGTTAATTTTTGATTTTCGATTTGGAGATTTCACATAACAAATTTGGGTAAGTTAGATGAAGTTCCAAAATGTGTTTAGAAATTTTTTTGATTTTGGAATTGGATATTTCACTTAACAAATTTGGGTATGTTAAATTAAATTCCAAATGTGTTTAGAATTTTGAAAGTATGATTGTTTATTTTGATTTTGGATTTGGAAACTTCACTTAACAAATTTGGGTATGTTAAATGAAGTTCCAATTTGTTTAAAATTTTTTGAATTTGGATTTTGGAGATTTCACTTAACAAATTTGGGTATGTTAAATGAAATTCCAAATGTGTTTAGAATTTTGAATTTTGGACTTGGAGACTTCACTTAACAAATTTGAGTATGTTGCGAGTTCCAAAATGTGTTTGAAAATTTTAGTTTTGTATTTGGAAACTTCACTTAGCAAATTTTGAATATGCTAAATGAAGTTTCAAAAATGTGTTTGAAAATTTTTTTTTCTAGATTTGGAAACTTCACTTAGCAAATTTGAATATGTTAAATGAAGTTCCAAAATGTTTGAAAATTTTAAGATATGATTATTAATGTTTTAATATTTTGAAAAGAGGACTTCCATTCAACAAATTTAAGTATGTAGAATGGAGATCAATCTTATTTTTTTGAAATGTAAAATTTTTGTTTTGTATGTTATTGTTGCCTTTTAAAAGAGAAGAATTCCAACATTAAACATATGTGAGATATGTTCAAGTGGGATTTCCTAAATGATATTTATTTTTAGTTGGGAATGAAATCTTCATTTAATAGTTTTGAATATATTAAATGAAGATATTTATATGTGCTTTTTAAAAAGTTTAATTTTGTTTGGAAATGATCTTTCCATTTAATAAGTGTGAGTGTATTGAATAGAAAGATTCATGTGTGCTTTTAAAACTTTATGATTATGATTTTGATTTTGAGAAAATGATTGTTCATTTTATTTTAAAATGAAATCTTCATCAAAGTGAATTGAAAGAAGTTGTTCATTTGTGCTTTTGGAAAATGTTGTTAGTTTTATTTTTGAAAATCCTTACATGTAACAATTATGGGAATTGTTAAATAAGGGTGACCAAATTTTGTGGAAAATATTTTATTAAGTGCATTTTGAAAAGGTGCTTTTGAAAAGCAAAGTTCTTATGGAAGATATTTTTTTTATCTTTATTATTTTAGAATGAACCTTTCCTTATCATGAAAATGATAATGAAGAAGTCTTTAAGATGTTTCTTTTTATTTATATCTTTTCATTTTTAACCCATTGGAGAACCCAATGGGGGTTTTAAGACCAACAAGGAATGTGGTCAAAAAACCTAAAGATGTTGGCTGACTCAACTCGAGAATGAAATGAGCTAAGTGCCAATGGAAAGAAAGATAGTCTCAGATTCATACCAAAGTACAAACCCACTATCGATACTCAAAGGAAATGGTCATTTACCAAAGATGGAGAGAGGAACCATCCCCAGCGGAGTCGCCAGAAAAATCTATGGTGAAAAATTCCTATAGGGAGTCCCCTTTCAAATCTATTAGGGAGAAATGAAAGAGATAAGACCTATCAAAATTCATCTTTTAGGATGCCATGTAGATCCACAAATGTACTTATTTAGGCGATCGAGTATGTTATCAAGGAATAGTATACTATCTTGAAAACAAAAGTCCCTACCCTTTATTAGACCTAATCACCTCATTAAGGACTCCTAAGGATGATGGGTCTGCATATGTACCAGAGATTCTTCCCCTACTTTACATGGAAAAGTAAAGTAGGGTTTATTTTAAACTTGGTTTGTTAAGTTCCTTATACGGGCAAGCTTCCATAGTTAATTACATCCTAAATAATGGGGATACTTTACAAAAACTCTCGATTAAGGTAAATGATCGTTGTCTTTAAAGATTTCAATAGGAAAGATTATCAATCAATTGGTTTATTTTTGAAAGGTCAAATGGGATTGATCAAAAAATGGAGTTATTATTGAAGCCAAAATAGGAGATAAGTATGAGATACCCATAATGCTAGGAAACCTAGCGAGTATCTCAAACTATCATATGGTTAGGCTTTACATTTTTGAAATTGATTAAGTTTATTTGAGTTTCATTTTTCATTAGAAATTTAGGACTTAAGATTCCTTAACACAAGATTAAGGAAATGCCTAAGAGGTGTGGAATTATGCTTATGGCCTGTAAATGGGAGAAGAAACCTCAGAACCGAAATCTAGTGAGCTTCAATGAGGGCCAGAAGGATAACCTAAATCTAAGGCAAAAATGGGTAATTAGTTTGCCTCCACTAGAGAGGACAAACCGCCCAACGGCTTGGACTTACGGCCGCCTAGGGGTGGCAGCCAACTAACTCTTCCTACGATTTTAAATGCATGTAGGCAAGTCTTTATGCTTAGACAAGATAGCTAGGTTGTTATTTATTTAGAAAAAGACTAAGTCCTTAAACTCACTCCCTAAAGAGATTAGATCATGTAAATGACATGCTTCAAATGGCCTAAATCTAATGTAATTCAAATTTTATTTTATTTTTTATTTTGGACAATTATTTTGACTCAGGATAATAGGATTCATAAGAATAATGCATGAGAAAGAAAGTTATTCACCAAAATCAGCGATAAGGGAGGAGGTGAGTTTCCACCATGGCTCTAAAAGGTCAAGCCAAGTTTCTCTGGCAAATGTTGAAGCCCTCCAATCAAGAGTGAAATAAGATGCATTTGTGCATGAAATTATAAAAGAAATTCTCATCCAGCTAAGGGGTTGCTAATTCATTTATCTTGATTTTAAACCTAAGCTTTAGGTGAGATTATGAATTGCTTTTATTTTTATTTTTAAGTTCTTAAGTTGGGTAAAAGATTTATTTTTCCCTAAAGAGCCTAATCAACATCTAGGCCATATATAAAATAAGGAAGAAACTAAGAAAAGCATGCCACTTAATGCACAAACTAAACAAATTAACAACCAATTTATAAAGCTAATCGCAAAAAGAATAAAAGGCCATTGTGGTCGCACCACAAACCCAAAAAATCAAATGTGCCAAGATCTACCCTTATACAACCTAGATTATAAATAAAATTAAATTACAGGAATTCATTATTATGGGAACTTCAAGCTTTATTTCTTCTTTATTTTCTTCTTCTTCTTCTTTTCTTTTTTTTCTTCTTTGGTTCCTTCTTTTGACAAATGCTCATCCTAATCCCCACAACAATCATTTCAAAATCTTAATTGCACAAATTTACGTGGAGAGAAAAAGAATGGAAATCTAACTAACACTTGCAAAATAAAGGTTTGCTAAAATAAATCCCACAAATCCCAAGCATGTATATTGGACTTATCACCCCACACATAGGTGACTAAGTCCACCTGGCCTATTGAATTATGCTTAGGGGTATAAGCACCTGTAAGAAAAAAAGCATTTATATTTTTATTTATGGTAGTGCCCCTTAAGCACAATCCCCTGAAGAAAATAATGGTTAGACTAAGAATGTCCTAGCATTCATTCTATGAGCATTCAGCCTAACATCCAGTCTAAAACAAATTTCACAAAAAAAAACAAACATTAAACTGTGCACCGACCTAACCTAAGGCTAGAAGTGACTTAGGCTAATGTGTGTGCTTTGAAGGTTTGTGTGGTATGCTTAGCTATAGCTTTAGGTTCAAATTTTCTAAGTGTGAAAAACATGTTCAACTTAGAGGAGGGTTTCATTTAAGTTGTTAGATTATTTTGGGTTGATTTTATTTCATGTTTTTATTTGGTTTATATGGATCCTATAATTAATTACTAAGTTATGAAGAGAGGGAAAGAGAAGAGAACTTCTTTTTCCTTCCCTAACCTAAGTAATTACTAAAGTAGATTCACATTTTATTTTTGTTTAGGTGAATGTTTTGATTAAATATTTTAATTAATCATAAGTTTAGATAAACTCTGAACAAATCTATTCAAAAAGAAAGGTATTTTAAGATTAAATAAAATGAATCAAAATTTACATGACACACATTACTTTCTTTCTTTCCCAATATATATAACATGCATATGGATGGACCCTAAGCATATCTTTACATAGAAATGAGAGTATTTAACATACTTTATGATGCATGCTAAGTAATTCATTTAAATAATTTTAGGAGTTTTCTACGCATTATTTTCATTAGTAGAAAATTATTTCTTTATCAAAATTTTCACATACACACATGAAAGTGGGATGACATAAGTGAGTACACCACTATTAACTGAGGTGTGTAAGGTACAAGACCTACTTAGGGCTAGTTAAATCCTCATAACCTCAGGGTTGTCCAGACTAATATGTTACTTTCCTTAAATACAAACATATGTATAAAATAAATGAAATGGAAAAGGAGAATGCAAAAGTTGTATTAATGGATTCATTTTATTTATGCAATAAATGTGTGCTAGTATAGGTAACCCTTATTAAGTGGTAGCATAGAGATGAATATGATATGGAATTAGGTTAGTGTTAGGTTCTTTTCAAATGAATCATACACCTCACCAAATTCTTATTCAAAACTATGCCAACATAAGAAGGAAACCTATGCTAAGCATACATTTATATTCTTTCACATGCAAGCTTATAATTAAAGTATGAGTAGCACAATTTTAGATTTGGTATTTGATTTAAATGTGTTTGAAAATAATTTGGATTTAATAGTGATAATAGCCATTCATATTTCTACTTTAGCCAACACATGCAAAATTGACATAAAGTAAACAATTTCATTTTAAAATTTGAATTTTAAAATTATGAATGCATGAAATCACATGACATACAACTTTAACATGTTGGGTAAAGATTTAAAGAAATGAATTTATGTAAATAAGTTCACTTCACTTAAATCCTAAAGACATTCTTATAGAATAAGAAAGTTTAAAATAAATCAAAGTGAATTTAATGTGGTTTTTATTTAGTTTGGAGTTTAATTTAATTTTAAAAAGGTGAGATGAGTTAGTTGTTCCTAACCCATTCCCACACGTGTTTGATATTTTTGTTTAATTTGTAGATAATTAGATCCATTTTTATGCATTAATTAGGTTAAGGTATGAATTAAGTAACTTAATTAATCATTTACCTACACCACAATAGAATAATTAACCAAATAATTATGAGCCAATGAGATGACATAAAACTTACAAGGAATTTAAATTTGCAATGCATCTAATAAGAAAGAGGCCTAATTCAATTTGGCTCACAATTAAAGGTTAATTAAGCTAAGGGGTTTAGATTAAGTAATTTCAAAACACTTTCATACTTAAGAATTGGGTTTTGATTTTCTTAATTGAACTTAGGCTATTAAACACCCAAGCATCTACCCAAATTAGATTAATTAAGTTCGGAACTTTTAGAATTTTAAGAAATTATTAAAGAAATAATTAATGAATTAACCCTAATTAAGAGGAGAGAAAAGGGGTTTAGGGAATAGCTTAGGGAGATGCTCCAAAAATATTCCATAAATCTCATACTTACCGGATGACCTTAATCAACCCTAATCATGGAGTAAAATCACTAATTACACCTTAATTATCAATTACATAAGGAGGGTAATTAAGAAATCCATATGCAATTCTTCTAATCAAGCCTTAAATAAATCCAAAGAAAATCAAGGGAGGAAGAAGTCATCCCGTAAAACATACCCAAAAAATTTGGGATTAATTAGAGGCTTAATTAAAAAGTAATTAACAAAATGAAGTTTCTAAGAAAACCTAAAATAAATAAAAATCATAATTCAAAAACCATTGAAATTAATTTAAAATATTTTAGGTTGAATTATCTTTTCAAAGGATTTTATTTCATAATTTTTTAAATTTTTTAGAGGGTGTTATGAATTTTAGAAGATCCCTAGGTTAATTAGAATTAATTAAAACATTTTTAACTAATCCTATAGCTCATGGCATGACACTTGGTAGTGGCAATCAGCACGCTTTACATGTGTCACATCTTGAGGGATTTACTTAAACATCAAATCCAAAATGGCAGCTAGCGGCGGATGCGGTTTGATCTCTATCGTTCGATCAAAGACTGGACGACCAGAGATCTCCCTGCAATTTTAAAATGGATAACAGATATATAAACATGGGAAATTATCTCATCCATCCATCCAAAATGCCCGAGTGGATAGCTAAGATCTCCCAAGTTATTTCCCTTGATCAATAGAGACCGTCCATCATCAAGGGAAAGATTCGAGCTCGACCAAGCTTGGATTCAAACCAAACTCAACCCACACCATCTAAAGCTAAAGAGCGGCATATCCAATGATAAAAAATCCATGGAATTAAAATTTCTTTCATAAAGCTCCACACCACATTGAGTTTAATGGTCAAAAAATCTCACACCTCATTGGAGGTGATCACCGGCACTCAATTCCCTTGGAGAAGCTTCATTGGATTGAGATGAAGTTGTGTTGAGAGTATGAGCACTTGAGGCTGAGTGGATCGGTATATAGATCACATACTCCTTAGCTATCTTGTGGCCTTGATCCAATTTAACTCTTCCTTATTGTGGGAACTCCAAAGGAGACTTGGGTGCACTCGACTTAGCTCCTTGATGAAGTATGCAAGAGCAATTGGATGAAAATTGAGTGAAGAGGAAGTTGGCTCTTCAATAGACCTCCCCTATTTTAAAGCTCTGAAAATTGAGAAATGGAGTTTTCAAATCCTCTCTAAGAAGCTTGTGAATGCTGTCTAAGGCTTGCTTTGAGTTCCATAGCTTCAATCAACAGAGGGGAAGTTAAAATTGAAATGAATTATGGGGAGTATATCTCCCCCTTGAAGGATCAGATGGCAGTCGACCCTCTTGCCATTTTGATCTAATTGATCATATTAAGGAGTTTGTTTTGGCTATTTTGAGTGTGCACATGGTCGGTTTGAGCCAAGGAGTGGATTTCCAACCTCCCATGTGCTTGAATTTGAGTGGGAGAGGGAGTTTGAATTTGTAATTTTGACCCATGGGGTGTCTAGACTAGGGGCTGATAACCCATTGGGTTGGGTGCATCACTCTTCAGTAGGTCCCCTTGAGCTTTTAGGAGAGCCTCAAGTAAATGTAAAGAGGGTTGACCAAATTACCCATGGATTAAGGCAAAATTATTTCTATGGCCTAGTGGTAAGATGGTCATTTTGCTAATTTTTTACTTGGGATATGTTGGGTATGTGGAGAAATTAGGTTTGGCCAAGTTTCATGAAATTTGGAATTTATTTGATAGGGTTTGGCTCATGTTGAACCATTTAGGTAAAAATGGGTCAACTTGGGTCAAGTTGACCAATTGGTCAAATTGGGTCAAACCAAGGGTTGGGTCAAGTTCATATGGCCATTTGAAATGTTTTGGTGCTTTGGTTTGATTCAATTTGGTATAGTTTTAAATTTGGCTCATATGACTTCATTTAGGTCAAATGGGTCAAGTTGACCTATTTGACCCATTTGACCTATTTGAGCTAGGTCAAGGGTAGGTTTAGGTTAGGTTAGTCATATGGAGTTGATTGGTATTTTTGTTTCTAATAAATTTTAGTTAAGTTCAATTTTGGCTCAACATGACCCCTTTAGGTCAAGTCGGGTCTAAGGTCAATTGGGCTAGATTGGGTCAAGTTGGCCAATTGAGGCTTTGGTTAAGTTCAAAAAGTGATTTGGAATGAACTTGACCCATTGGTTTGGATCAATTTGGCTTAGATTTTTGACACATTTTAACCCTTTAGGTAAAATGAGTCAACTTGGGTCAAGTGGCCAAGGTTAGGCTCAAGTGTTGGTTAGGATTAAAATTTGGTTCATAAGGGTACTTTAGGTCACTTTGGGTCAAGTGAGCCTAAGTGGGTCAAATGGCATGGTCGAAGATTTATTTGAGCTTGATTGATCTTGAATATGGATTTATGACTGAAACATAAATCCATTTACAAGTGATTTGAAGTCAAATAGGTTTTGATCCATTTGATAATTTCGTATTCAAAGGAAGAATATGAAAGGGTTTTGGGTTTGATTTTTGACTTAAGTTTTGATTGAGTGATTGAAGTTTGGATTTATATATGAGTTCATGATTGTAGGGTTGATTGAAACATGAGAGAAAATCAAGAGTTTGGCTTGATTTGAAATTAATTTGGCTAAGTTCAAGATTTTGAGTTGAAAGGCTTAGAATCGATTTTGAGTTGATTTGAGTTTAATTTTTTTGGAAACGGTTTTGAATGTTTGAATTTATATTTCATTTATATATGTGAATATAAATGATAACATAAATTTATCATGAGAAAATTTCAAGGATTTGAAGTGGTTTAATCATGATTTAGGTAAGTCCATTAAGAAGATAAAGGACTTAGAAACTTTTGGAGTTTAGAGTTTGAATTTTTAATTTGGTTTGATTGATTTATATTTATATTTTATTTATATATGTGAATATAAATGAAATATAAAAGAATTATGAGAAAATCCCATGACTTTGAGATGGTTTGATCAAGGTTTAGGTAAGTCCATTAATGGAAAATTCGAGACTTAAGGAAATTTTAAATTGAGAATTTAATTTGATGGTTTGTTTTTTTGATTTTTATTTATATTTCATTTATATAAGTGAATATAAATGAGAATATAAATGAGTTTTAAAAAATCTCATGATTTTGAATTGATTTGATCAAGGTTTAGGCCAAGTCCATTGGAAAATTAAGGGACTTAAGAAAATTTCATGAATTGATTTGGAATTTTGAGTTTAGTTTGATTGATTTAAATTTATATTTCATTTATATATGTGAATATAAATGAAATTATAAATGAATTATGAGAAAACCTCAAAGTTTTGTTTGGTTTTGATCATGATTTTGGTTAAGTCCTTAAGGGAATATTAAGGACTTAGGCAAAATTTGGACTTAGGAATTTTTGATGAATTTTGATCATGGGTTTTAATCATAGATTTCAATCATGGATTTAATTTGAGTTTGGAGGAAATCAAATAGAATTGATTTGGAGTTTGACTTGAAATAAGGAAAGTAAGGAATGGTTTAAGCTAAGGGTAGGAAGTTTTCCTAACACCCCTAAGGCATGACCTATTCCTATGGCTAACTTTTCTAAGTCTCTAAGGTTAGGTTGAGTGTCCAACTAATCTAGATGTGTCTTAAGACTAAGGAACTCTTAAGGTCTAAGAGGAGCCCTATGTCTAAGATGGAGGGGTTAAGAGCTCATCCTAAAAATGAGGTCAATAGGTGGTTGTTTGTTGGTTACTGATTCTGGTTGTTTGCTCAGTTGGGTGGTTGCTATTTTTGCCTTGAGTGCTGTTGGCTTGGTCTCTTATTTTGGCTGAGGATTTGGACTACTTTTGGTTTCTCTAGCACCATTTGTTTCTTGTGTTTTGCATCTGGGTTTTGTAGGGTGGGCTTGGTTGTTTTCTTTACTGCTCTTGGTGGTGATTTTCTAGTGTTTTCTGGATGCCCCTTTGGTCTCCTCATGGGTTCTTTTTCCTCTCTGGTTATGCTATTTTCCTGTGGCTATCTTTCTATTTCTGATGGAGGTATTGTGCCTGCATTTTTATTTCTTGCCTCTGTTGTCTAGGTTGGACTGGTGGCTGCTGTTAGTCTTGGCCTTGTTCTCTGACCTGTTTGGAATTGATGGTTTCTTGGTTCTAGTTGTAGGTTGCTATTTTTGTTTTGGGCTATTGCTTGTGGTTGTCTAGTGACACTAGTGGGTTTGGTTCCTATCAATGGTGGCTTTGCTTTCTGGGTGAAATCTTGGCAGCTGCTCTTTCAATTTTACTTGGGTGGTTTTGTTGATGCTACTTCCTTTCGGGCTTGGTGGCCTTTAGTCAGCTGGGTGATTTGTGGCTAGCTGTTTATGTTGCTTAGGCTGCAAGTACTAGAGAATTATTGAATTTTAGTCTTTGGCGGATTGCCTTCATCAAGGTAAGTGGGCTATGATGGCTGGGATGACTTCGCTATTATCTTTTTGTTGGTACATATGTGATTGTAACCATTCTTTTGAAGTCTGGATGCTCACATATGTGGTTGCCCCCTTAAGATGAAGGTGACTAAGCTTGAGCCTTATTTGAAATTTTCTCTTATAGTGCTCTTTATTATGTGCTTAAGCTCGATTTTCTCTAGTTGCGCTAATTACATCTTCTAGTTGCTTGCAGGATTCTTTTACAAGTTCTTTGCATGTTTCGGATCCTAGATGTGGTTTGTGCAACTCTCGCAAGACTTCTATTTCTAATAGTGGGCTTGAGCCTGCTTTCTGTTATTATTGTGTTGTGTTTTTTTGGTCTTTTATCTCTTTTGTTTAGGTTTTTATTTCCTTTTTTTTAATAGATTAGGGATTTTTCTCTCTAGGCTGAATGTAGCTCTCTGAGCGGTAGTTAAGAGAATTAACCCTTCTTAAGGACCTTGTAATCCTTTCGTTGTGGCAATAAAATTCTCCCCTCTATAGGTTTCTTAAAAAAAAACCCTAAACCCTAAACCATAGACCCTAAATCCCAAAAAACTGAAAACCTAAACCTAAACTAAATAAAACATAAAAATAAAATAAATAAAAAGCCTAAACCTAAACCTAAAAAAGAAAATAAAATAAAAAATAAAAACTAAACTAAAATAAAATAAATAAAAACCTAAACAAAATAAAAAATAAAAAACCTAAATAAAATAAAAACTAAATCTAAAATAAAGAAAAAATAAACTTAAAACAAATAAAAAAAACTAAAAAAAAAACTTAAACCTAAAAAATAAAAACTAAAAAGAAATAAATACATAAAACCTAAAACTAAACCTAAACTAAAATAAACTAAACTAAAATAAATAAAACCTAAACCTAAACCTAAAATAAACTAAACCTAAACCTAAACCTAAGCTAAATAAAATAAAATAAACTAAAAATAAACCTAAACCTAAACTAAAAAATAAAACCTAAAAATAATCCTAAAATAAAAATTTAAAACCTAAACCTAAAAAAAGAAAATTAAAACCTAAACCAAAACCTAAAAATAGAAAATAAAACCTAAACATAAAAAATAAAAAAAATAAAATTAAACTAAAAAATAAACATAAAATAAGTAAACTAAACAAAATAAAAATATAAAATAAACCTAAATAAAACTATAAAATAATCTAAATAAACTAAATAAACCTAAACCTATGGTTTACTTAATTTTTTTTAAAACCCTAAACCCTAAACCCTAAAATTAACCCTAAACCCTAAACCCTAAACCTACAACCCTAAACCCTAAACCCTAAACCCTAAAATCTAAAATGTACAACCTTAAAACCTATACCCTAAATCCTAAAAATCTAAACCTAAACTAAATAAAACCTAAAAATAAAATAAAAGAAAAAACCTAAACCAAAATAAAATAAAAAGAAAAATAAAATAAAAACATAAAGTGAAACCTAAACCTAAACCTAAACCTAAGAAGAAAATAAAATAAAAAATAAAAACTAAACTAAAATAAAATAAATAAAAACCTAAACTAAACAAAAAATATTAATAAAAAACCTACAACAACAACAAACAACAACAAACAAGCCTTAATCCCACTAATACATGAATCCTTCTTCCATTGTGTCTATTATAAATTCTCATTTAATTTAAGTATACTAAGATCATTTTTTTAACACTACCATTGCCGGTCCCAAGTCCGGATGCAAAAAGTGGAGGGTTGTGTTAGGTAGTCGACAACCAGCGTAAAATTTGTCGAAATAATCATGATAATAAAAAATCTAAATAAAATAAGAATTAAACATAAAATAAACCTAAAATAAAATAAAATAAAAACTTAAATAAAAATTAATATAAAAATAAACCTAAATAAAGATAAAAAATAAAATAAACTAAAATAAATAAAAAATAAACTAAATAAACTTAGGCCTACCAGTTTACATTATTTAAAAAAAAACTTAACCCTAAACCCTAAAACCTACAACCCTAAACCCTAAACCCTAAAAACCTAAACCCTAAACCCTTAACTCTAAACCTTAAAGCCTAAAAACGTAAACCTAAACTAAATAAAACCTAAAAATAAAAAAAAAAATAAAAAACCTAAACCTAAGTAAAATAAAAAATAAGATAAAATAAAAACCTAAACTAAAACCTAAACCTAAACCTAAACCCAAAAATAAAATAATATAAAGATTAAAAATTAAACTAAAATAAAATAACTAAAAACCGAAACTAAACTATAAAATAAAATAAAACCAAAAATAAAATACCTAAATAAAATAAAATATAAATGTAAATAAAAAAATAAACCTAAAATAAAAATAAAATAAAAACGTAAATCTAAAAAATAAACCTAAAAATAAAACCTCAACCATAAACTATAAATAAAACCTAAACATAAAATAAAGAAAATAAAATATAAAATAAACTAAACTAAAATAAATAAAACCTAAACCTAAACCCCAAATAAACTAAACCTAAACCCTAAACTAAATAGAGTAAAATAAACTAAAAAACTAAAACATAAAAATAAACATAAAATAAAAACCTAAAACATAAACCTAAAAAAATAAAATTAAAACCTAAGCCTAAACCTAAAAATAAAAAATAAAACCTAAACATAAAACAATAAAATAAAAATAAAACCAAACTAAAAAATAAACATAAACTAAACCAAGCTAAAACAAAAAAAAACTAAAATAAATAAAAAATAAACTAAATAAACCTAAACCTACATGTTTCCTTAAGTTAAAAAAAAATCCTAAACCGTAAGCCTACAACCTTAAACCCAAAACCCTAAAATCTTAAATCCTAAACTCTAAACCCTAAACCCTAAAAACCTAAAAACCTAAACTTGAACTAAATAACACCTTAAAAGAATATAAATAAAAAAACCTAAACTTAAATAAAATAAAATAAAATAAAATAAAATAAAACTAAAACCTAAATTAAAACCTAAAACAAAACCAAAACCTAAACCTAAACCTAAACTTGAACTTAAACCTAAAAATAAAATAATATAAAAATGAAAAACTAAACTAAAATTAAATAAATAAAAACCTAAACTAAACTAAAAAATAAAATAAACATAAAAATTAAAAACCTAAAGAAAATAAAAACTAAATGTAAAATAAAACTAAAATCAACCTAAAATAAAAGAAAATAAAAACTAAATAAAAATCTAAATTTAAAAAGTAAATCTAAAAATAAATCCTAAAAATAAATAAAAAATTAAAGCCTAAATCATAAACTAAGAAAAAAGATAAACCTAAAATAAACCTAAACATAAACTAAAAATACTCAACTAAAATAAATAAAACCTAAACCTAATAAAAAAAAAAAACTAAGCCTAAACCCTAAACTAATAAAATAAAATAAAAAATAAACTGAACCTAAGTTAAAAATAAAACCTAAAAAAAAACCTAAAATAAAAACCTAAAACCTAAACCTAAAAATATAAAATAAAAACCTAAACCTAAACCGAAATATAAAAAATAAAACCTAAACCTAAACCGAAATATAAAAAATAAAACCTAAACCTAAAAAATAAAATAAAAATTAAACTAAACTAAAAAATAAACTTAAATCTAAACCTAAAAAATAAACTGAAATAAAAAACCTAATCTAAAATAAATGAACCTAAAATAAATTAACTAAACTAAATAAAAATAAAAAATGAACATATATAAAAAATAAAAATAAAATAAACTAGAATAAAAAAATAAACAAAATAAACCTAAACATACCAGTTTACTTAAAACTTTAAAAAAAACCATAAACCCTAATCTCTGAACCCAAAACTCTAAAAAACCGTAAACCCTAACCCTAAATCCTAAACCTTATAAGAATAAACACTAAAACCCTAAACCCTAAACCCTAAACCCTAACCCCAAACCCCAAACCCTAAACCTAAGCGCAAAGTAACTAAATAAATTAAAAAAAAAATCTAAACACTAAAACCTAATAAACCTAAACCCTAAGAATGGGCAGAACCTTGACGGCAGGAGCATCACTGACAAACAGGTTCAGTCTAGATCTAGCGGTGGAGGTGAAGGCGGAGGCAACGGTTATCGCAGTGGTGGTGTGGGATCTGGAGGTTCTAGTGGATATGGAGGTGGTGGTCAGAGCAGTGGTGGTTATCGAGGTAGGAGGAGCGATGGAGGTTACAACCATGGTGGTGGTGGAGGGAGAGATTAGGGATATGATGGTGGATGCCACTACTCGAGAAGTCGGGGTGGTTTTGATGGGAACTGAAGAAATTGAAGAACGATAGATCCAATTTGCTGTTTATGGAACTGCATCTTTATAGTAGAGACTGTTTTAATTATCTAGGGTTTTTGATAATTAATAAAAATTAAAATAAAATAAAATAAATAAAAACCTAAACCAATCTAAAAAAATAACCTAAATAAAATAAAAATTATAGCAAAAATAAAAATTAACTAAACATAAAATAATAAATAAATAAAAACTTAACAAAATCCCACACCTAAAAAATAAACCTAAAAATGAAACATAAAATAAATAAAAAATAAAACCTAAACCCTAAACTAAAAAAAAAACCTAAACCTAAAATAAAATGAAAATAAACCTAAGCCTAAACTTAAATAAACTAAAAAAAAAAAACCTAAAACTAAAAGTAAAATAAAGTAAACTTAAACATAAGCCTAAACTAAATAAAATAAAATTAACTAAAAATAAACCTAAACTAAAAAATAAAACCTAAAAATAAACCTAAAATAAATACCTTAATCCTAAACCTTAAAAATAAATAAAATAAAAACTTAAATTTAAACCAAAAAATAAAATAAAAGTAAAACTAAATTAAAAAATAAACCTATACCTAAACCTAAAAGATAAACGAAAATAAAAAAACCTAAAATAAATAAACTAAATTAAGTAAAAAATAAACCTAAATAAAAATAAAAGTAAACTAAACTAAAATAAATAAAAAATAAGCTAAATAAATATAAACATACTAGTTTACTTAATTTAAAAATAAATAAATAAATAAATAACAAATAAAAACACTAACCCTAAACCCTAAACTGTAAACGTACAACCTTAAACCCTAATGCTGAAACTTTAACCCTAAATCCTAAATTTTAAAACCCTAAACCCTAAAACCTTAAACCTTAAACCCTAAATCATAAACCCTAAAGACCTAAAAACCTAACCTAAACTTTATCAAACCTAAAAATAAATAAATAGAAAACATAAACCTAAATAAAATAACATAATAAAATACAATAAAAAACTAAACTAAAACATAAACCTAAATCAAAAATAAAATTAAAAAAAATTAAAAAAAAAAACTAAAATAAAATAAATAAAACTTAGACTAAACTAAAAAAATAAAATAAACCTAAGAATAAAAAAACTTAAATAAAATAAAACTAGATGTGAAATAAAAAGAAAATAAACCTAAAATAAAATAAAATTTAAACAAACTAAAAATGAAAACCTACAAAATAAACCTAAAAATAAATTAAAAAAAAACCCTAAACCCAAGGCTAAAAAAAAAAAACCTAAACCTAAAATAAAAATAAAATAAACATAAACGTAAACTGAAACAAAATAAACTAAAATAAATAAACCTAAAAATTAACCTAAACCTAAACCCTAAATAAAATAAAATAAACTAAAAAAACCTAAACCTAAACTAAAAAATAAAACCTAAAAATAAATCAAAAATAAAATCTAAAACCTAAACTTAAAAAAATAAAATAAAAACTTAAACCTAAACCTAAAAATAAGAAATAAAACCTAGTCCCAAAAAATAAAATAAAAATAAAAATAAATTAAAAAATAAACCTATCCACCTAAACCAAAAAAACAAACTAAAATAAAAGACATAAACTAAACTAAATAAAATTCAAATAAATAAACTAAACTAAATAAAAATTAAAAATAAACCTAAATAAAAATAAAAAATAAAGTAAACTAAAATAAATAAAAAATAAACTAAATATACTAAATAAACCTAAACCTATTGGTTTAGTTAAGTTTTTTTACAAAAAGCCATAAAACCCTAAATCCTAAACCCTAAACTCTAAACCCTAAACCCTAAACCATAAACCCTAAAAAACACTAAACCCCAACCCTAAACCCTAAGCCCTAAAAGCATAAACACTGAAACCCTAAACCCTAAAGCCTAAACACAAAACCCTAAAACCTAACCCTAAACCCTAACCTTAAACCCTAAACCCTAAAACCCTAAACCCTTAAAATCCTAAACCCTAAACCCTTAACCCTAAAGACTAAACCCTTAACCCTAAACCCTAAACCCTAATAACATAAAAATATTAGCCTAAACTTAATAAAACCTTAAAAAAATAATAAATAAACTTAAACCTAAATAAAAACCAAGACTAAAACCTAAACTTAAACTTAAAATAAAATAAAATAATATACTAAAATAAAATAAATAAAAACCTAAACTAAACTAAGAAATAAAATTAAACCTCAGAATAAAAAACTTAAATAAAATAAATACTAAATGTAAAAAAAATTAAAATAAACCTAAAATAAAATAATATAAAAACTCAATAAAAACTTAAACAGAAATAAAAATGAAATATACAAAATAAACTATAAACTAAACAAAAAACCTAAACCAAATATAAAAATAAAATATACAAAATAAAATAAACATAAATTGACATTTAAATAAACTAAACTTAAATAAATAAAACTTAAACCTAAAGCTAAAATAAACTAAACATAAACCTAAACCTAAGCTAATTAAAATAGAATAAAATAAAAATAAGCTTAAACCTAAACTAAAAAATAAAACCTAAAAATAACCTTAAATAAAAACCAAAAACCTAAACCTAAAAAATAAAATAAAAACATTAACCTAAAAATAAAAAAAAAAATAAAACCTAAACCTTAAAAATAAAATAAAAATAAAACCCATCTAAAAAAATAAACCTGAACTTATACTTAAACCGTAAAAATAAATTAAAATTAAAAATGAAAACAAAAATAAATAAAGTAAACTAAAATAAATAAACTAAACTGAATAAAAAAATAAAACTAACTAAAACAAAAAAAATAAAGTAAACTTAAATGAATAAACAATAAACTAAATATACTAAATAAACCTAAACCTACTGGTTTACTTGATTTTTTTTTAAAAAAAACCTTAAACCCTAAATTCTAAACCTTAAAACCTGAACCCTAAACCCTAAATTCTATACCCTAAACCCTAAACCCTAAATCCTAAAACCTAAACCATAAAAACCCTAAACCCTACAGCCTAAAACCTAAACCATATACCCTAAACCCTAAACCCTAAACCCCAAACCCTAAACCCTAAAACCTAAATCCTAAAAACCTAAAAACCTAAACCTAAACAATATAAAACATAAAAATAAAATAAATAAAAACCTAAACTAAAACCTAAACATAAACCTAAACCATAACCTAAAAATATAATAAAATAAAAAATAAAAACTAAACTAAAATAAAATAAATATAAACCTAAACTAAACTAAATTATATATAAACCTAAAAATAAAAATCCAAAATAAAATAAAACCTAAATGTAAAATAAAATTAATTTAAACATAAAATAAATCAAAATAAAAATTAAGTAAAAACCTAAACATAAAAAATAAATTGAAAATAAATAAAAAATAAAAACTAAACCCTAAACATAAAATAAACAAAATAAAATAAACCTAAACGTAAACTAAAGTAAACTAAACCAAAATAAATAAAACCTAAACTTAAACCTAAAAGAAACTAAACCTAACCCCTAAACTAAATAAAAATAAATAAACTAAAAATAGACCTAAATTGAAACTAAAAAATAAACCTAAAATAAAAACCTAAAACCTAAAATCAAAAATATAAAATAAAAGACCTAAACTTAAACTTAAAATAAAAATTAAAACCTAAACTTAAAAAATAAAAGAAAAATAAAACTA
Source organism: Cymbidium sinense (assembly GCA_021442155.1). Taxonomy (NCBI): domain Eukaryota; kingdom Viridiplantae; phylum Streptophyta; class Magnoliopsida; order Asparagales; family Orchidaceae; genus Cymbidium; species Cymbidium sinense. Next base: position 341,783,958 of record CM038214.1, on the reverse strand, counting down.
AAATAAAAAACATGAACTAAAAAAAACTAAACTAAACTAAATTAAATAAACTATAAATAAACTAAATAAACCTAAACCTACCAGTTTACATAATTAAAAAAAACCCTAAACCCTAAAACTAAACTTAAGTCATAAACCATACACCTACAACCCTAAACCATAATCCTTAAAGCCTAAACCCTAAACCCTCAACAAACCCTAAACCCTAAACCCCAAACCCTAACCCTAACCCTAATCCCTAAACCTTAGATCTTAAACCCTAAAACCTAAATCTTGCACTAAACGAACCCTAAACCCTAAACCCTAAAAACCCTAAAGCCTAAACCCCAAATCCTAAACCCTAAACTCAAAAAACCCTAAACCCTAAAGCTTAAACACTAAACTCAAATCCTAAACCCTAAACCCTAAACCCTAACCCTACACCCTAAACTCTAAAACCCTAAACCCTAAAACCTTAAACCCTAAACCCTAAACCCTAAAAACCTAAAAACCTAAATGTAAACTTAATAAAACCTAAAAATAAATAAATAAATAAATTTAAACCTAAATAAATAAAATAAAATAAAATAAAATAAAAACCTAAACTTAAATTTAAACTTAAAAATAAAATAAAATAAAAAATATAAAAGAAGTTAAATAAAATTAATAGAAGCCTAAACTAAATTAAAAAATTAAATAAACTTAGCAATAAATAACCTAAATAAAATAAAAACTAAACAAAAAATAAAAGTAAAATAAACCTGAAATAAAATATAATAAAAACTAAAGAAAAACCTAAACTAAAAAATAACCTTAAATATAAAACCTTAAAATAAATAAAAGTTAAAACCTAAACCCTAAACTAAAAAAAACCTAAACCTAAAATAAAAATAAAATAAAAAGAAAATAAACCTATACTAAAACTAAAATAAATAAAACTTAAACATAAACCTAAAACTAAACCTAAACCTAAAATAAAAATAAAATAAACCTAAAACTAAACTAAAATAAATTAAACCTAAACCTAAGCCTAAACTAAATAAAATAAAATAAACTAAAATAAACTTAAACTTAAACTAAAAAATAACCTAAAGTAAAAATAAAACCTAATACCTAACAAGAAAAAATAAAATAAAATCTTAAACCTAAACCTAAAAAATAAAAAATAAAACCTAAACCAAAAAAAATAAACCTAAACCTAAACCTAAACATAAAAAAATAAACTAAAACAAAACCCAAAACTAAAATAAATAAACTAAAATAAACAAAAAATAAAAATAAATCTCAATAAAAATAATAATATGAAAACTAAAATACATAAAAAATAACCTAAATAAACATAAGCCTACCAGTTTACTTAATTTATAAAATATAAAAATTAAAATAAATAAATAAATAAATAAAACCTAAACCCTAAACAGTAAACCCTAAAACTAACCCTAAACCCTAAACCATAAATCCTAAACTCTAAAACCCTAAACCCTACAACCCTAAACCATAAAGCTTAAACCTTAACCCTAAACCCTAAAATAATAAGCCCAAAACCCTAAACCCTAAACTTTAATCCCTAAAAACCTAAAAACCTAAACTTAAACTTAATAAAACCAAAAAATAAAATAAATAAAAAACCTAAACCTAAAAAAATTAAAAAAATTAAAAATAAATAAAACCTAAACTAAAACCTAAACCTTAACCTAAAAATAAAATAAAATAAAATATAAAAGAACTAAAATAAATTAAATAAAAATTGAAACTAAACTAAGAATAAAATAAACCTAAGAATAAAATACCTAATTAAAATAAAAACTAAATATAAAATAAAAATATAATAAACCTAAAATAAAATAAAATAAAAACTGAATAAAAACCAAAATAAAAAAATAAACATAAAAATAAAACATTAAAATAAATAAAAAGTAAAACCTAAACCCTAAACTAAAAGAAACTTAAAACAAAAATCAAAATAAAATTAACTTAAACATAAACTAAAATAAACTAAACTAAAATAAATAAAATATAAACCTAAACCTAAACCTAAAATAAAAATAAAAAAAACCAAAAGCTGAACTAAAATGAATAAAACCTAAACCTAAACCTAAAATAAAGTTTACCTAAACAAAAACATAAACCCTAAACCATAAACCCTATACCCTAAAACCTACAACCCAAAGCCCATAACCTACAACCCTAAACCGTAAACCCTAAACCATAAACTCTAAACCCTAATCCCTAAACCCTAAACCCTAACCCTAACCCCAAACCAAAACCCTAAACCCCAAACCCTAAACCCTAAACCCTAAACCCTAAACCTTAAACCTTAAAAAGCCTAAACCCTAAAACCTAAACTAACCCTAAACCCTAAACCCTAAAGCTTAAACACTAAACCCTAAGCCCTAAACCCTAAACCTTAACCCTAAACACTAAACCTTAAAATTCTAAACCCTAAAACACTAAACCCTAAACACTAAATCCTAAACCCCAAAAACCTAAAAACCTAAATTTAAACTAAATAAAACCTAAAAATAAAATAAATGAAAAACCTAAACATAAATAAAATAAAATAATAAAATAAAAAAACCTAAAATAAAATCTAAACCTAAAAATAAAAAAAAAGCTAAAATAAAATAATTAAAAAAACCCAAAATAAATTAAAATAAAAACTAAATAAAAACCAAAGCCTAAAAAATTAACATAAAAAATAAAATTTGGAAATAAATTAAAAATAGAACCTAAACCTTAAACTAAAAAAACCTAAACCTAAAATAAAAATAAAATAAACAAAAAAATAAAACTACACCAAAATAAAAATAAACTAAACTAAATAAAAATAAAAAAATATAAATAAAAATATAAAATAAAATAAAATAAAATAAATAATAAATAAACTTAAACCTACAGGTTTACTTAATTTAAAAAAAAACCCTAAACCCTAAACACTAAATCTTAAACCAACAACCCTAAACATACAACCCTAAACCTTAAACCCTAAACCCTAAAGCCTAAACTAACCCTAAGCCCTAAACCCTATACCTTAAAGCCTAACCCTAACCCTAAACCATAAACCCTAAATCCTAAACCCTAAAACCCTAAACCCTAAACTCTAAACTAATCCTAAGCCCTAAGCCCTAAACCCTAAACCCTAACTCCTAAAATTATTTAAACACTAAGCTAACCCTAAACCCTAAACTCTAGACCCTAAACATTAAAAACCCTAAACTTTAAAGCCTAAACACTAAACCCTAAACCATAAACCCTAAACCCTAACCCTAAACCCTAAATCCTAAAACCCTAAACCCAAAACCTAAACCCTAAATCCTAAACCCTATACTCTAGACTCTAAAACCTAAAATCATAAACTTAAACAAAATAAAACCTAAAAATAAAATAAATAAATAAACCTAAACCTAAATAAAATAGGAAAATAAAATGAAATAAAAACCTAAACTAAAACTTAAACCAAAACCAAAAATAAAATAAAATAAAATAAAATAAATAAAAAACATAAACTAAACTAAAAAATAAAATAAACCTAAGAATAAAACCTAAATAAAATAAAACTAAATGTAAAATAAATATAAATAAACCTAAAATAAAATAAAATAAAACTTAAACCTAAAAAATAAACCTAAAAAAGGAAACCTAGAAATAAATAAATAAAACCAAAACCCTAAACCTAAAATAAAAATAAAATAAACAAAATAAAATAAACCTAAAACCTAAACCTAAACCTAAAAAAAAAGATAGAAACTACAATCTAAACCAGAAAAAGAAAAAATAAAACTTAAACCTAAAAAATAAAATAAAAATAAAACTCAAGTAAAAATAAACCTAAACCTTAAAAATAAACTAAAACAAAAAACCTAAACTAAAATAAATAAACCTAAAATAAATAAACTAAACTAAATAAATAAAACCTTAATAGAAATTAAAATTAAAATTAATTGAAATAAACATATAAATATACTAAATAAACCTAAACCTACCGGTTTTCTTAATTAAAAAAAAAATCTACTAGTGGATATGGAGGTGGAGGTTATCGCCGTGGTGGTGGGGGATCTAGAGGTGCTGGTGGATATGGAGGTGGTGGTCAGAGTAGTGGTTGTTATGTAGGCGGGAGGAACCACTGAGGTTACATGTGTTGTGGTATAGGGAGAGATTGGGGATATGATGGTCGATCCCACTAGTTGAGAGGCGAGTGGTTCGATGGGAACTGAGAAACCAAGAACTATGATTCGATCATCGCTTATGGAACTTTGTCTCTACAGTAGAGACAATTCCAATTGTCTAGGGTTTTTGGTTTGCTCTATGTGTGCTCATTTTTAATCTATGTCATCACTTGCATCTTAGTAAACTGGTTGTGTTCCTCGATTGATGAAATAAAAGAAGAAATGTTGAATTTGAATTTGTTCTAAAAATAAAAAAATAAAACCAAAACTCTAAACCCGAAACCCTAAACCTTAAAAAGCTAAAAACCTAAACCTAAACTAAATAAAACCTAACCCTAAACCTTAAACCCTAAAACTAACCCTAAACACTAAACCTTAATCCCTAAACCTACAACCCTAAACCCTAAACCCTAAATAATATAACCTTAATCCTAAACACTAAACCCTAAACCTAAATCCTAAACCCTAAAACCATAAACCATAAACCCTAAACACTAGCCTTAAACCCTAAACCCCAAACCTTAAACCCTAAACTCTAAACTCTAACCCTAAACCCTAAACCCTAAACCCTAAAAACCTAAAAATCAAAACCTAAAAATAAAATAAATAAAACCTAAACCTAAACCTATACCCTAAACTAAATGAAATAAAATAAACTAAAAATTAACCTAAACCTAAACTAAAAAATAAATACTTAAAATAAACCAAAAAATAAAACCACAAACCTAAAAAATAAAATAAAACCTAAACCTAAACCTAAAACTAAAAATAAAACCTTAACCTAAAAAATAAAATAAGAATAAAAGTAAACTAAAAAGTAAACATAAACGTAAACCTAAACCTAGAAAATAAACTTAAATAAATAAACATTGAATAAATAAACTAACTGAAATAAAAATAATAAACCTAAATAAAACTTAAAATAAAATAAACTAATAGAAATAACAATAAACTAAATAAAATGAATAAACTAAATAAACCTAAACTTAATAGTTTACTAAATTTAAAAAAATCCTAAACCCTAAACCCTAAACCCTAAACCCTAAATCCTAAACCTTAAATCATAAACCCTATAACTAACCCTAAACCCTAAACCCTAAACCTACAACCCTAAACCATAAACTGTGAACAATAAACCCTAAAAAACCATAAACCCTAAACTCTAAATAGAAAATGATTAAAAAATAAAAATAAAAAAACCCTAACCCTAAACCCTAAACCCTAAACCATAAAATAAACTCGAAACCCTAAACCCTAAACCTACAACCCTAAACCCTAAACCCTAAATCCTAAAACCTTAAACCCTAAACTTAAAACCCTAAACCCTAAACACTAAACCGTAAACCCTAAAACTCTAAAGCCTAAAGCCTAAACCTTAAACCCTAAATGCTAAACCCTAAAACATATAACCCTAATCACAAAACCCTAAACCCTAAGCTCTAAATCCTAAACCCTAAACCCTAAACCCTAAAAACCTAAAAACTAAAATGTAAACTAAATAAAACCTAAAATAAAATAAATAAATAAACCTAAACTTAAATAAATAAAATAAAATAAAATAAAAACTTGTACTAAATCCTAAACTTAAAATGAAACCTAAACTTAAACCTACACCTAAAAAAGAAAAATTGAACTAAAATAAAATAAATAAAAACTTAAACTTAACTAAAAAAAAATAAACCTAAAAAAACCTAAATAAAATAAAACCCAAACGAAAAACAAACATAAAATAAACCTAAAATAAAAATAAATAAAAATTAAATAAAAAACTTAAACCTAAAAATAAATCTAAAAATAAATAAAAAATAAAACCTAAACCCTAAATTAAAAAAAACCTAAACCTAAAATAAATAAAATAATAAAAATTTAAACATGAAGAAAAACCTAAACCTAAACTGAAAATAAACTAAACCTAAACCCTAAACTAAATAAAAATAAATAAATTAAAAATAAACCTAAACCTAAACTAAAAAATAAAATTTAAAAATAAACCTTAAATAAAAACATAAAACATAAACCTAAAAAAATAAAATAGAAGCCTAAACCTAAAAATAAAATGTAAAACTTAAACCAAAAATATAAAATAAAAATAAAGCTAAACTAAAAATAAACATAAACCTAAACCTAAACCTAAAAAATAAACAAACATAAAAAAACATTAAACTAAAATAAATAAACCTAAAATAAATAAACTGAACTAAATAAAAATAAAAAATAAACTTAAATAAAAAATAAACTAGATAAACTTAAACCCTAAACACTAAACCCTAAACCCTAAACCCTAAACACTAAACCCTAAAACCTACAACCATAAACACTAAACCCTAAACCCCAAACCATGAGTCCTAAACCCTAAACCATAAACCCTAAACCCTAAGAACCAAAAAGCCTAAACCTAAACTAAATAAAACCTAAAAATAAAATAAAATAAAAACCCAAACTAAAACATAAACCTAAACCTAAACCTAAAAAAATAAAACTAAACTAAAATAAAATAAATAAAAACCTAAACTAAACTAAATAAAATAAAATAAACCTAAAAGAAACCTAAATAAAATAAAACAAAAATAAAAATAAAAATAAAATAAACTAAAAATAGGAAAATAGAAACTAAATAAAAAACTTAAACCTAAAAAATAAACCTAAAAATAAATTAAAAATAAAACCTAAACCCTAAATTAAAAAAATGAAACCTAAAATAAACAAAATAAAATAAACTTAAACCTAAACTAAAATAAATGAAACCTAAACCTAAATTGAAAATAAACTAAGCCTAAACCCTAGACTAAATAAAATATAATAAACTAAAAATAAACCTAAACCTAAACTAAAAGAATAAAACTTGAAAATAAACTTTAAATAAAAACATAAAACCTAAACCTAAAAAAATAATATATAAACCTAAGCCTAAACCTAAAAAAAAATAAACCCTAAACTAAAAAAATAATAATAAAATAAAACTAAACTTAAAAATAAACATAAACCTAAACCTAAACCTAAAATATAAACTAAAATAAAAAACCTAAACTAAAATAAATAAACTTAAAAAGAAAAACTAAACTAAATAAAAATAAAAAGAAACCTAAATATAAATAAAATAAACTAATGATAACTTACCTAGCACTACTCCTACTTGTAATAATTTGGCTTCTCATGACAATCCTTTTCTTCATTTGAATATTAATGACAATTTGAATGGGAATCTTATATTGGATCAAAATAATGTTGATCCTTTGGTGTCATCAAAATCTGAATATGCTTCATGGCAATGAAAATGATATTTATACTATTAATGGTGCAAGAACCTCCCCTTCTATTTCTCTACAGAGTGATACTCAGGCAATCCAAATTTTTCACTCTAACTCTGATACTGAAGAAGGAGAAATCACCACTACTAAAACATTGACTGATACTACTCCTATTCTGGATACCAAAAACTAATCCCTTTCTGATGGAGATACTTTGGATACTGATAGACGCTTCCAAATTGTTATTAAAAAAAATCTTATAAAGCCAAAATGACTAATAATAACTTCACTAGAACCACATGTTCTTCTCTAACACCTCACAAATAATTATGTCCTCCTCTCTTCCTTTTTCTGTTTCCTCTTTTTCTTACCTTTTCCTTTCTGGTTTTTTTTATTATGATTAATTTTCTTATTTGGAATATCTAGGGTTGTGAGACTCTCCCTATCCGCACCCATGTTAGGAGCCTCTGTCGCACTCATAACATCAAATTTTTTGTTATTATTGATCCTTTCATTAACTCTTCTAAGATTGCCCATGTTGCTAGATCGCTTGGATTTCAAAATTTCTTCTTCAATCTTAATAATAAAATTTGGTGTTTTTGGAATAATTCCATCACCATTTCCATCATCGATGATCTTGATCAATTGGTTAATGTCAAAATCTCATTAGGTGAGTTTTCAGCTTTTGGTTCCTTTATCTATGCTTCTTGTAATAGAGCCGGTAGGAACATCCTGTGGAATCACTTAAGAACCTTCGCCTCCTCAGTTAACCTTCCCTAGTTGGTTGGGGTTGATTTCAACACTATCATTGCTTCTTTGGAAAGGAGGGGAGGATGTTCTCCTAACCTCCATTGCATGGAAGACTTCTCTAATATGATCCTAGATTGCAATCTGATTGACATTGGTTTTTCAGGGTCTGTTTACATGTGGCATAACTCTAGACTTTGGCAGTGTCTTGACAGGACCCTCTTTAATTCTCTTTGGATCAATCAATGACCTCTTATTTCTATTGAGCATTTGAGCGTAACTTTGTCGATCATGCTCCTTTTGATCTCTATCAAAACTCCCCTTAACCCTTCTACTCCCTCACCTTTTAGATTCCAAAATATGTGGACCCAACATGGCGATTTCACTAAAGTTGTTTTCACTAATTGGATGGCTCTGCTCACCGGATAATTCGTTAAAGGAATGATTCGCTTTGGCTTAAGCTCAAGAGGCTTAAACAAAACCTCAATTAGTGGAACAAGCATATTTTTAAAAATCTTTTTGCCAATCTTAAAGCTAAGGAACAAGTGGTTTGTTCTCTTGAAGAGGCTGTCTTAACTGATCCCATTAAGCTTGATGACTTGAGCATTGCCAAAGATAGCTTGATTAATTACCAAAATATGGTGGAAACCTATTGGCATTGAAAAGCCACTAGCAAACATATTGCTGATGGGGATAGAAACACTAGGTATTTCCATGCTATTTACAATAAAACGTAAAGCTTTAAACTCTATTAAGAAAATTAAGAACTCTAATGATGGTTGGATAATGAATAATGAAATTAAGGAATTCATACATCACTTTCAAAATTTATTAGACTCTAATCCTTCATTAGAAACCCCCTCCAACACCCATCTAATCTTTTCTATGATTAGCAATGAGGATAACCATTTGCTCACTATGCGTCCCTTGGAAGCAGAGATTAGTAGTACTCTCAATAGCATGAACACTGATTCTGTTGCTGGCCCTGATGGTTTTATGACTCATTTCTTTTAGCATTGTGGGCCTTTTATTAAATCTGATCTTATTGATATTGTTATTGATTTCTTTGATGGCAGCCCTATTCCCAGATATTTTGCAAGTACTTCTATTGTCCTTATTCCCAAAACCAACAATCAATCTTGGGGTGATTTTAGACCATTATTTTACACCTTTTCTAAAAACTCATTGCTAAATTAATTAATAATAGGATTAGCCCCGCTAACTAAAATCATCTCCCTAACCAAACCGCTTAAAATAGAGCCATATCTCGATAATATTCTTCGCATAAGAGCTAGTTCATGACATTGATGTTTCTTCCGTGAGGAGGTAATATTCTCTTCAAACTGGACATCTCTAAACCCTTTGACAACCTCTAATGGGATTTCCACTTTCAAATCTTACATTTGTTTGGTTTCTCGATAATTTTATCCGCTTATAAAAGTTGTATCACTAACGCCTAGTTTTCTGTTATCATAAATGGTGAGTCCCTTGGTTTCTTTACTTCGAGCCATGGTTTACGTCAAGGTGACCTTCTTTCTCCTTCTCTTTTTATCATTTCCGTTGAATATCTTTTGAGGAGCCTCAATGATCTTTTCATTAAAAAACCTAACATGTTTATAAAAGTCATGGTGGTTTCCTATTTCTCATCTTAGCTTTGCTGATGATTTTATAATCTTTTGCAATGCTTCTCTTCAACATGTTAAAACTATTAAGAATCTCTTAAATGACTTTTAAAGTTAGTGGACTCTTCCTTAATGAAAGAAAATGCTATTTTATTCCCTCAGCTAAGATTCCTACCAATAGACTAAATCAAATCTCCAGAATTACTAATTTTAAGCATAGTCAACTTCCCATTAATTATCTCGGGGCTCCACTTTTTAAAGGCCAGAAAAGATCTCATCTTTTTGATGACCTTATTCAGAAAATATCTAATAAAATTTCAGTTTGGGAATTTCATTTACACTCTTAATTACATGCCTTTATATCTCATCCAAACCATTGTGCCGACCATTTCTATCATCAACAGAATTGAGTGTCTCCTAAACAAATTTTCTGGGCTCCAATACCTCTTCTAAAAATGCACTAGACCTCTTGGTTTAAAAGTTGTGGCACTTTTGACAAGGTGGTCTTGGTTGTAAATCAATAAAAGAAGCTATCAATACCTTTTCCTATAAACTCGTGAAATTTTAAGAGTAATCATAGTCTTTGGGCTAATTTTATGATCTAAATATTGCCGTGGTAAACACCCCTTATTTGTCCCTTTAAACTGGGTGATTCTCTTGTGTGGAAAAGACTTTGTGTCAAATGGGATCAATCCTTAATTTTTTTGGGGCATTAACTCGCACTTCTTTCTTTTGGCAAGATAACTGAGTGGAGGTGGATCCATTGATGACTTACTCTCCACCCATTCCACTGCCACTATTAGAGTAAACTCTTTCTGGCATAACAACAAGTGGAACAATAGTAAGCTTACTGATTTTATCCCTTTTACTTTCTTGAATATGGTTTCTACTATTCCTATCACTCCAATCAATCAAGACCAGATTCTCTTTAAGCTCTCACATAATGGTGATTTCAACCTCAAAATGTGTGGCTCCACATTAAAGATACTCATAATTCCTCCTATGTGTTCTCTAAACTTTGGAATAACAATATCCCTACTTCTTATTCTATTCTTACTTGGTGTATTCGAAAAATTTTATCCCTATTGATTCCTTGTTGTGGGGAAAAGGTTTTCATTTACCCTCTAAATGTCAATGTTGTTTCCATATTGAGAATGCTAATCATGTTTTGTCAATGGGGCCATTGCTTGAACTTTGGATTTGGTATGATGATCTTTTTAACACTATCAATTTCAATGGTTCTCTTACTTTATATCAACTTCTTGAAGTCTATTTTGATAATATTATTCTAGGTCACATTAAAGTCATCACTGCTATCACCCTTATCTGGTTCATATGGATGGATCGAAATAATGCAAAACATTGTGGGATCCCTATGAACCACATGAGGATTATTGCTAGAACTAAAAACAAAATTTGTGACTTGTTTAAAGCCAATCTTATTCATTACAGATAATTTAAAGGCTGTAAATTTATGGCCAATAAACTGGATTTTATTCTGCTTGACCAACCTTATTGTCCAAATGACATGATTGTTTATTGGAAAAAACCTCTTGACCACATTATTAAAATTAATACTGATGGCTCTGTTTCCCATAATGGCTTTGGTTATGGTGGCATTTTCAGGAATTCTAAGGGTATAGTACTATGTTCTTTTGCTTATCCCCTTACTTCCTACACTGTCCCATTTACTGAGCTTATGGAAGTTCACAAAGCACTTGAGATTTGCCTCCAAAATGGCTGGCTCAATATTTGGATTGAGGTGGATGCTCTTCTACTAATTGATCTTTTGACTTCCACCAAAATGAGCGCACTAAATTGTACTACATCCTCAAGCAAATTAGAGCTCTTCTTTCCCAAATTGAATTTTAACATCACTCATGTTTGGCATGAAGGAAATGCTTCACGACTACCTTGCCAATCTGGGTGCTAGATCAGATGGTATCATCTTCTTTGATCAACTCACCTTACCCAAACACTTGTGTGGACTGGTTAACTTGGATAATTCTGGGTTTCCTTATCTCAGAACTTAAGCTATCCTTTTTGATGTATACTTGGATAATTCTAGGTTTTTTGCCGGTTGTTTTCCCTTACTCCCAGCTGGATTGGGCTTTCATGTTTGCCTCTCTCTTTTATTTCTACTTTGTTTCTTCTCTCTTTCCGGCCCTTGTTGCTAGTCTATTTTTTCTGATCTGGAAAGGTCTTGTTTTTGGGACCTATTTCCAGATTGTTGTCTTATGACTTATGGTCGCTTTTATGATTCTCGATTTTACTATAGTTGGTTTTATTATCAACTGGCTATTTTGATCACACATGATGTAGCTCCCTTCATCCCCGCTTCTATTTATCATAGTCAAAATTCTCCTCTTTTATTTTGGGCTCATTTTTATGAACTCTCTACTATTAATGGCTTTTCCTATGGTCAACTTGTTGGTATCCCCTTTCTTAGTTGTTGGCTGAATTGGACCCTTGAGGCTACTGGCTATCCTATTAGTTTTGGACTTATGTCCCATTCTTAGCAGGTTTGGAGTTACTTAAAAGATTTTCATTCTGCCTTTGCTGAGATCCCTGGGATTATCCATCTAATTTCTTGGTTCTTTACTAATGCTTTTGGGTGGACTCTTGGCCAGCTTGTTGGTATTAATGCCTTCGTTGTTGGTAATTAATACTCCATCTTCTATCTATGGGGCTTTGGTGCGGTTTGCTCAAGAACTCCCCTTTGAAGTTGTTGATTCTTTGGGTGGATTTTGCTTTGAACCCCTTAATGGTTTATTATATGCATATCATCTTAATTCATTGTTTTACTTTATTTGTTGTTGCCTTCTCCATCTTCTTGCTTAAACTTATTTTATTGCAATATTTATCTGGATGGGTGGCTTTATGGCAAGCAACCGGTTCTTGTTGTCTTGGTTATTTCTTATCTTGGATTTTTGTCTTGGTTTTTCGGACTCTATGTTGGCTCAACTGCTTGTAGGACTCATCATATGCTCAAGTTGTTTCTGACATTGTTGTTCTGAGGATTTTTGGTGTTTACTATTTGGATTGCCGCATTCAAGATACCTATTATTATGCTATATCTACTTGGTTGTTAACTATGGCTTTGTCTACTCGATTGTGTGGCTTTATGGCCAACTTGTCGTCCTTTCTGTCTTGAATGTTGTTGTCATAATTATTCTTCCGACCGGTTTTTGCCTTGGTTACCTGCTGTCTTATTTTTGTTGGATTCTAATGATGATACTCATTTGAATCCAATTTTTGATCTTTTTGCTGGTGGGTTCCATTCGGCAATAACCTCTATGTTGGGGTTGGCTCTTTGAAAGCCTATGCTGTTCTTGTCAGGGCTACTGTTCATCACCTGTTAGTTATGTTCTTCATTACCTACTATTGTCTCTATTCCCTCGACCGCTTAGGTTTGTGCTATCGTACGCACTATTTATGCTGATTGGGTGGTATTATGGCCAGTTGCTGCCTTTTGTTATCTTGTTATCTTGGTTGTTTGTTAATCTGGATTATCAGATTTTCGGTACTGAATGGTGCAACTGACGATGTAGCTCTGATTGTATTCATTTGGTGCCTTTTTTGGTTGGTTGCAGTCCTTTTCCTGTGTTCGGCTATGCTACTTTAGATATTGATAAGGGTTTCAACTTGTTGCCTTCTCTGCTATATGCTCTTTCTGATTATGCCATTTCTGATTGTTTTGGTCATTGGTGTCTGGGCTGTGGCTTTTCTGATATATGGTACTATGCTCTATCTACTAGGTTTCTAACCTTTGCTAGGTCTTTGCCGATTGTCGTCCCTTCCTGCCTTCGTATTATCTTGGTCGCACGCCTTGGCTATTTTTTGGTCTTGGTTATCTGATGTCTTGTTTTTCTGGATTCTAATGTGGCTTCTAATTTGTATCCCTATTTTGATCTATCCTCTGGTGGGATCCAATGCTGCACTAACTATTTTGTTGTTGGGGTTGTTTATTTGATTTCCCTTGCTATTTCTTTTGGGTATTTTCGATGTGATCTACACTACCCTTGTTGTTTCTATTCCCAACTGGGTTCAGACTGGCTTGTGCTGCTTTCTCCTTGGAATGCAATCTCTATGTTGTCCCTATGTGTCTTGGCTGTGGCTGTCTTGGCTGCTGCTACCTTGGCTTTTTTTTTCTCTTGGTTATCTATTGTCATGTTTTTTCTGGATTCTACTATGGATCCTATTTGGGGATCAGTCTTGGAATGCAATCTCTATGCTCCTTGTCTTGGCTTTTGTCTTAGATCGCCGCTCGGGCTATTTTTTGGTCTTATTTGTGTCATGTTTTTCTGGATTCTAATGTGGATCCTATTTGGGCTCCCAGTATTTCCCATCTGGGATCAGTCAAGTTTGTGCTGCTTACTCCTTGGAATACAATCTCTATTATTAAGGGGTGGTACTATCAACTGCTACTGTCTTATGCTGCTGCCTTCATTTTTTGTTGATCTGGATTCTCTGGTCTTTAGTCTAGCTTGCGGCTACTGGAGCTGCTATTCTAATTATCCTTATTGGGTATTTTCTTTGCTTTTTGGTTTTGCTGCCTTCCCTTACAATTGTTTTTTTTTGCCAACTATTGATATGGATACTAATATGGGGCTTGTTCCAATCTACATTCTTTTTTTTGATTACGATCATTTTCTGGACTTTACGTCTACCTTAAGGTTGTACTTTTGGCCCGATAGATTCATTTATATATCATATAATTGGGATGGTGTAACTTTTAGACTCATTGACTTGCTTAGCTGATTTGTGCTACCTCTTCTCACGCTATTTTCATATGGATGGTTTCTATCGGCCTATTTCATATATATAAGTATCCTCGTGGTGGCTATATGGAGGATCATTTTTTTGGCATGGGATCACTCATTTATCTGCCCTTAACAATTTTCTCTTTATATGCTTTATAGTTTTGTTTAGGTCTATAAGTAATAAAGCCCACAAGACTTTCAACAACTGGCTGTTATCTTCTCACAGGCTTGTTGGCTATGATGGCTGTGAGGATTCCACTATCTTTTGGTTTGGTAGTAGCTCTTGTGATGTAACCCTTCACAAGTTTGGATGCGATATTTGCCCCAACTTGGTGTGACTGAGCCTTCTCTCTATCTCAATTCCTTACTATCATTCTCGATTATGTTGTTTTCATTCATCCTTTTGTCTGTATTATCTTAACTATTCTAATCTCTTTCTTATTGTTATTTTGCAGGTGATTCTCTCTTGCAAGTTTGCTCCATATTGTCATGCATTCTCAACTTCTTCAGAGCAATGGCCCTAACCTTTCTTTGGCTTATTATGTTTATCTACTTGTATCTTTTGATTGCTTTAAGGTCTTCCTTTGCTTTTGGATGTACTTAGATAGGGGATTTACTCAGCCTGATTGTAGCTCTTTGAGGTTAGCCTGGAGTTTATCCCCTTTAAGGACTTTGTAACCCCCTTTTTGTGCAATAAAATACCATTACATGGGGCTTCCTTTAAAAAAAAACCCTAAACCCTAATCTTTAAACCATAAACCCTAAACCCTAAACCCTAAAGAGCTAAAAACATAAACCTAAACTAAATAAAACCTAAAAATAAAATAAATAAAAAAACCTAAACCAAAATAAAATAATAAAATAAAATAAAATAAAAGCTAACACATAAACTTAAACCTAAACCTAAACCTAAGCCTAAAAGGAAAATAAAATAAAAAATGAAAACTAAACTAAAATAAAATAAATACAAACCTAATGTAAACTAAAAAAATAAAAACCCTAAACAAAATTAAAACTAAACTTAAAATAAAAATGAAATAAACCAAAAATAAAATGAAATAAAAATTATATAAAAACCTCAACATAAGAAATAAACCAAAAATTAAAAATCTAATCTTAAAATAAAAATAAAATAAACCTAAACCTAAACTAAAACAAATTGAACTAAAATAAATAAAATCTAAACCAAAACTAAAAATAAACTAAACCTAAACCTAAACATAAACTAAATAAAATAAAATAAACTAAAAATAAACCTAAACTTAAACTAAAAAGAAAACCTAATAATAAACTAAAATAAAACTTAAAACCTAAATCTAAAAATAAATCAAAATCAAAACCTAAACCTAAAAATAAAATATAAAACCAAAACTTAAAAAATAAAATAAAAATATAACACAACTAAAAAATAAAACTAAACCAAAGCCTAAAAAATAAACTAAAATAAAAAATCTAAACTAAAATAAATACACTAAACTTAATAAAAACAAAAAATGAATAGGAATAAAAATAAAAAATAAAAAAAAACTAAATTAAATAGAAAAATAAACTAGATAATCTAAATAAACCTAAACTTACCAGTTTATTTAATTTAAAAAAAATACTAAACCCTAAACCCTAAGCTACCCCTAAACCCTAAGCCCTAAACCATAAAAACCCTAAACCATAAAGCCTAAACACTAAACCCTAAACCCTAAACCTTAAACCTATCCCTAAACCCTAAAACCTAAACCCTAAAAACCTAAAAACCTAAACCTAAACTAATTAAAACCTAGAAATCAAAAATCTAAACTAAAATATAATAATAAAATATAATAAAATACAAACCCAAATTAAAACTAAAATGTAAACCTAAACCTAAAAATAAAATAAAATAAACTAATCAAAATAAATTAAAATAAAATAAATAAAAACCTAAACTAAACTAGAAAAATTAAATAAACCTAAGAATAAAAAACCTAAATAAAAAAATTGAACGTAAAATAAAAATAAAATAAACCTAAAATAAAATAAAATAAAACTAAATAAATAACTTAAACCTAAAAAACAAACCTAAAAATAAAACCTAAAAATAAATAAAAAATAAAACCTAAACTTTAAACTATAAAAAAACCTAAACCAAAAATAAAAAAATAAAATAAAATATATTTAGACCTAAACTAAAATAAATAAAATCTAAACCTAAACCTAAACCTAAAGCTAAACTAAATAAAATAAAACAAACTAAAAATAAACCTAAACTAAAAAATAAAACCTAAAAATAAACCTATAATAAAAATCTAAAACCTAAAACTAAACAAATAAAATAAAAACCTAAACCTAAACCGAAAAATTAAAATTAAAACCTAAACCTAAAAAATTAAAATAAAAAACTCAATAAAAAAATAAACCTAAAAAAGAAACTAAAATAAAACTTAAACAAAAATTAAGAAACCTAAAATTAATAAACTAAATTAAATAAAAAAATAAAGTAAACTAAAATAAATAAAAATAAACTAAATATACTAAATAAACCTAAACCTACTTTTTTTTTAAAAAAAACCTTAAACCCTAAATCCTAAACCCTAAACCTTAAACCCCAATCCCAAAACCCTAAAAAACTCTAAACCCTAAACCCTAAACCCTAACCTTAAACCCTAAAAACCTAAACCCTAAGCTCTAAACCCTAAACCCTAACTCTAAACCCTATACCCAAAACCTGAAACCCTAAACCTAAAGTAACTAAATAAATTAAAAAAGAAACCTAAACATAAACCCTAAGAATGGCCAAAACCTTGACAGCAAAAACATCACAGTCAACGAGGCTCACTCTATATCTAGTAGTGGAGGCAATGGCAGAGGTGGTAGTTATCATAGTGGTGATGGGGTATTTGGAGGTGTTGGTGGATGGAGCAAGATGGTTATGGAGGCCGGAGGAGCTAAGGAGGTTGTGTAGAGAAAGATCGGGATATAATGATGGATCCCACTACTGAGAGGTTGGGGCGGTTTTGATGGGAACTGGAAAAATTGAAGAATGGCCGATCGATGTACTTCTTATGGAATTTTATCTTTATAGTAGAGACAGCTATCTAAGGGTTTTTATTTGCTCTATGTGTGCTCATTTTTGATCTATGTCGCCGCTATTGAGAACTTAGTGTGTTACTTGTTTGATGAAATCAAAAGAAGAAATGTTGAATCTGAATTGGTTCTTTATGAAAAAAAACTACAAACCCTAAAAATAAAATAAAATAAAATAAAACCCTAACCCTAAACCATAAACCCTAAATTGTAAAACCTAAACCCTAAACCCTAAACCCTAAACCCTAAACCCTAAACCATAAATCCTAAAATGAAAAAACCTAAGCCTAAACTAAATAAAATTATAAAAAACATAAACCAAAATAGAATAAATAAATAAAATAAAATAAAAATATAAAACTAAAATCAAACTTAAAGCTAAACTTAAAAGAAAATAAAATAAAAAATAAAATAATTAAAACCTAAACTAAATTAAAAATAAAAAACTAAATAAAATAAAATGTAAAACTAAAATAAAATGAATTAAACATGAAATGAAATAAAATAAAAACTAAATAAAAATTTGAACCTAAAAAATAAACCTAATAACAAACCTAAAATAAATAAAAATAAAACCTAAACCATAAACTAAAAGAAAACCTAAACCTAAAATAAAAATAAAATAAACAAAATAAAAAAACATAAAGCTAAAGTAAAATAAACTGAACTAAAATAAATAAAACCTAAGCCTAAACTGAAAAAAATTAAATAAACTAAAAGTAAACCTAAACTGAAACTAAAAAATAAAACCTAAAAATAAATTGAAAGTAAAAACCTAAAACCTAAACCTAAAAAAATAAAATAAAACCTAAAACTAAAATAAACTAAAATAAAAAACCTAAACTAAAATAAATAAACCTAAAATAAATAAACTAAACTAAATAAAAAAATAAACTTTAAAAAAATAAAATATAAACTAAGTATACTAAATAAACATAAACCTACAAGTTTACTTAATTTAAAAAAAGACCCTTAAACCTTAAATCCTAAACCCTAAACCCTAAACCCTAAACCCCAAACCCAAAACTCAAAACCCTAAACCTACAACCCTAAGCCCTAAACCCTATAAAACCCTTAACCCTAAACCCTAAACCCTAACCATAAATAATAAAACCTTAAAACCTAAGCCCTAAATCATAAACCCTAACCCTAAACCCTAAACCCAAAACCCCAAACCCTAAACCTAAACCTAAAGTAACTAAATAAATTAAAAAATAAACTTAAACCTAATAAACCTAAACCTAAACCTTAAGAATGGCAAAAACCTTGACTGCAAGAACATCGCCATCAAACAGGCTCAGTCTAGATCTGGTAGTGGAGGCAAAGGCAAAGGTGGCAATTATCGCAGTGGTGGTGGGGGACCTAGAGGTGCTGCTGGATATGGAGGTGGTGGTCGGCGAGGATGGTTATCAAAGCGAGGAGCGATGGAGGTTTCAACTATGGTGGATTCCGCTACTTGAGAGGTCGACATGGTTTTAATGGGAACTGGAGAAACCAAAGAAAGATCGATCTGATCTGCTGCTTATGGAACTATGTCTTTATAGTAGAGAATCTTCTAATTATCTAGGGTTTTTGATTTGTTCTATGCCTGCTCATTTTTTGTCTATGTCGTCACTAGTGTCTTAGAGAACTAAGTGTGCTACTTAGTTGATGAAATGAAAAAGAAGAAATGTTGAAATTGAATTTGTTCTCTGTTAAAAAAATCCTAAACCAAAACTTAAACCCTAAACCTAAAACTTAAACCCTAAACACTAAAAACTAAAAATAAAAAAAATAAAAAAAACCCTAACACGAAACCCAAAACCCTAACACTAACCCTAAACCCTAAACCTAAACCCTGAACCTGAACCATAAACCTAAAACCTAAAACCTAAACCTTAAACTTTGAACCCTAAACCCTAAACAAACCCTAAACTCTAAACCTTAAACCTTAACCGTAAAAAGCTAAAAACCTACACCTAAACAAAATAAAACCTAAAAATAAAATAAATAAAATAAGCTAAAAAAAATGAAAGAAAAAAAAATAAAATAAAAACATAAACTAAAAACTAAACCTAAACCTAAACCTAAACCTAAACTTAAACCTAAACCTAAAAAAAAAAAAAAAACTAAACTAAAATAAAATGAATAAAAACCTAAACTAAACTAAAAAATAAAAATCTAAATAAAATAAAAACTAAACCTAAAATAAAATTAAAATAAACCTAAATAAAATAAAATAAAAAACTAAATAAAAACCAAAACCTAAAAAATAAATCTAAAAATAAATAAAAAATAAAACTTGAACCCAATAACTAAAAAAAAAACCTAAACCTAAAATAAAAATAAAATATACCGAAACCTAAACTAAACTAAAATAAATAAAACCTAAACTTAAACCTAAAATAAACGAAACCTAAACATAAAGCTAAAATAAATAAAATAAAATAAAATAAAAACAAACCTAAAACTAAACTAAAAAAATAGAACCCAAAATAAACCTAAAATATAAAATTAAAATTTAAACCTAGAAAATAAAAAAAAACCTAAATCGAAACTTTAAGAAAAAAACCTAAGACTAAATAATAAAATAAATATAAAATTAAACTTAAGAAATAAAGCTAAACCTAAACCTAAAAAATAAATTGAAATAAAAAACCTAAAATAAAATAAATAAACTTAAAAGAAATAAAAAAACTAAATTGAAATAAAAATAAACCTAAATAAAAGTACAAAATAAACTAAATATACTTGAACCTACTAGTTTACTTAATTTAGAAAAATAAAAAGATGTAAAAAACAATATAAAAAACCATAACCCTAAACCCTAAATCCTAATCCTACAACCCTAAACCCCAAACCTACCCTAAAACCTTAAACCCTAAACCCTAAATCCTAAACACAAAACCCTAAACTCTAAACCCTAAAGCAAAACCATAAACCCTAAAAACTTGAAAACCTAAAACCCTATACCTAAACTAAATAAAACATAAAAATAAAATAAATAAATAAACCTAAACCAAATCAAAATAAAAAATAAAATGAAATAAAAACCTAAACTAAAGCCTTAACCTAAACCTGAACCTAAACATAAACCTAAAATAAAAAAAAATAAAACTAAAGTAAAATAAAATAAATAAAACCTAAACTAAACTCAAAATAAAGGATGCTAAAAAAAAAATCTTAAATAAAAAAAACCCAAAAAAAAACCTAAAATAAAATATAATAATAACTAAATAAAAACCTAAACCTAAAAAATAAACCTAAAAATAAATAAAAAATAAAACCTAAACCCTAAACTAAAAAAAAACCTAAACCAAAAATAAACTTAATCCTAAACTAAAATAACAACAAGACGTAATCCCACTAGGTGGGGTCGACTACATGAATCCTTAGTCTCCATTGTGTCCTATTATTTGTCAAATTCTCATTTAAATCAAGTATACTAAGATCATTTTTTATACATCTTAACCAAGTCCCCTTGAGCTTTGGAATGCCTCAAGTGAATGTGAAGAGGGTATGACCAAATTACCCATGGATTAAGCAAACATGTGTTATATGGCCTATGGGTAGGATGCTTATTTTTCTTATTTTTACTTTGGATATGTTGGGTATGTGGAGAAATTAGGTTTTCCCAAGTTTCATGAGATTTGGAATTCATTTGATAGGGTTTGGCTCATGTTGACCAAGTTAGTCAAAATGGGTCAACTTAGGTCAAGTTGACCAATTGGTCAAATTGGGTCAAACCAAGGGTTGGGTCAAGTTCATATGACCATTTGAAATGTTTTGGTGGCTTTGGTTTGATTCAATTTGGTGTAGTTTTGAATTTGGCTCATATGACTTCATTTAGGTCAAATAGGTCAAGTTGACCTATTTGAACCATTTGACCTATTTAAGCTAGGTCAAGGGTAGGTTTAGGTTAGGTTAGTCATATGGAGTGGATTGGTAATTTTTTCCAATCAATTTTAGTTAAGCTCAAATTTGGCTCAACATGACCCCTTTAAGCTAAGTGCCCAAGGCCACCAAGTTAGGTCTAGTCAATTGAGGCTTTGTTTAAGTTCAAAACATTATTTGGAATGAACTTGACCCATTGGTTTGGATGAATTTAGCTTAGATCAAGTTTTGAAACATTTTCACCCTTTAGGTCAAAATGGGTTAACTTGGGTCAAGTGGCCAATTGGTTAGGCTCAAGTGTTAGCTTGGTCAAGTTCAAACATAGGTCATGAGTGAACTTAGATCAATGGTTTCAATCAATTTGTCCTATGGTGTAATTTGGCTATGTTTGGTTTCATTTTGGGCTAAGTGTTGATTTGATGAACCCTTAGGTTTGACCCAATTTGATTGATTGATTGATCATCCCATGATGAGAGGTAAATATGAGTTTGGTTCAATCCAATTTGGTTAGGATTAAAATTTGGCTCACAAGGGTATTTAGGTCACCTTGGGTCAAGTGAGCCTAAGTGGGTCAAATGGCTTGGTCAAAGCTTGATTTGAGCTTGATTGATCTTGTATATGGACTTATGATTGAAAAATAAATCTATTTACAAGTGATTTGAAGTTAAATGGGTTTTGATCCATTTGACAATTTCATATTCAAAGAAATAATATGAATGGGTTTTGGATTTGATTTTGACTTAGGTTTTGATTGAGTGATTGAAGTTTGGATTTATATATGAGTTCATGATTGTATGGTTGATTGAATCATGAGAGAAAATCAAGAGTTTTGCTTGATTTGAAATTGATTTGGCTAAGTTCAAGATTTTTACTTGAAAGGCTTAGGTTGGATTTTGAGTTGATTTGAGTTTAATTTTTGGAATAGGTTTTGATTGTTTGAATTTATATTTTATTTATATATGTGAATATCAATGAGAATATAAATTGATCATGAGAAAATTTCAAGGATTTGAAGTGGTTTAATCATGATTTAGGCTAAGTCCATTAAGAAGGTTTTAAGGGACTCAGGAAAATTTTGGAGTTTAAAGTTTAGATTTTTGAATTTGGTTTGATTGATTTATATTTACATTTTATTTATCTATATGAATATAAATTAGAGTATAAAAGAATTATGTTAAAATCTCATGACTTTGAGATGGTTTGATCAAGGTTTAGGCTAAGTTCATTAATGGAAAATTAAGGACTTAAGGAAATTTTAAATTGAGAATTTAACTTGAGGGTTTAATTTGATTGATTTATATTAATTTTTCATTTATATATGTGAATATAAATGACAATATAAATGAGTTTTGAGAAAATCTCATGAGTTTGAATTGATTTGATCAAGGTTTAGGCTAAGTCCATTAATGGAAATTAAGGGACTTAAGAAAATTTCATGAATTGATTTGGAATTTTGAGTTTAGTTTGATTGATTTGAATTTATATTTCATTTATATATGTAAATATAGATGAGATTATAAATGAATTATGAGAAAATCTCAAATATTTGATTAGTTTTGATCATGATTTTGGTTAAAGTCCTTATGGGAAGATTAGGACTTAGGCAAAATCGGACTTAGGAATTTTGATGAATTTTGATCATGGGTTTCAATCATAGATTTCAATCATAGATTTCAATCATGGATTTGATTTAAGTTTGGAGGAAATCAAATAAAATTGAATTGGAGTTTAACTTGAAAGAAGGAAAGTGAGGAATGGTTTAAGCTAAGGGTAGGAAGTTTTCCTAACACCCCAAGGCATTACCTATTTCTATTGCTTAACTCTTCTAAGTCTTTAGGGTTAGGTTGAGTGTCCACCTAATCACTAGATATGTATTAAGACTAAGGAACTCTTAAGGTCTAAGAGGAGTCCTATGTCTAAGATGGAGGGGTTGAGAGCTCATCCTAAAAATGAGGTCAACAAAGGGCGCCCAACAGGTGCAGTGTGACTGACAAGGAACACTACATGTATTGTTATTGACTAAAATGATCAAAAACACCAAGAGATAACAAGCACTAACAAAAGCAATCTATCTTTAACCCAAGGAAAAAAAGAATGTAGAGCTTAGTGCAATGTGGCTCTACTTATGTCCAAGACATAAGAGAGAGGGAAGAATCCACTAAGGGATAGGGTGTGAACCTTCTACTAGGGAAGCAGGTTCAAGTCATTCACAAGGGGATGAAAGGTTTGATTTGATTTGAATCTCACAAAGGAGAAAAAGATTTGATTTGTTCTATTGGAGAAGAGTGTTGAATTTGCTTTGAATTTTTATTAGGTCTAGATTTTGAATGAACCCTATTGGTTTGCAATAGACTGCACTAAGTTGGAGCCATGGAGGCTAAGACCTAACTCAAATTTACCAATCCAAAGGGGTAGTCTACTAAACACATAGTAGGACTAGCCAACCAAAGGGATGCCTTTTGGTATGCAGTAGTTGTACTAGGAAGAAAGCATAGTAGACTTACATCCTCCAAAGTAGAGACCAATTGCTGGGGTAATCTATTGGCAAGACAACAGATTGAACCTAACCTAGGGTTGACTATTAAGTGAATGTCACTGGGAGACTTATATCATCTCAAAGATAATCAAAATTAATTTCATTTTTAGATTTGTTTGTTTTGAT